>CAUYQG010296318.1:0-22439 GCA_963574415.1 Tarsius wallacei
AGAAAGAAAGAAAGAAAGAAAGAAATCCTTGGGGTTATTTTTTTTTTTTAGCATTTCCAGGAAGTTAAATCAACATTACCTGGATAGAGTAATATTTTCTCTCTCTCTCTCTGTATATCTATATCTATATCCATGTCTATATATCTGTCTCTCTACATCCACAAATTTTTTTATCTCTGAATCTTATAAACACAAATACAGACAATAAGATCAAATGGAAAGAAAAAAAATCCAGAAAAGGGTAAACTAAGGAAAGAACAAATTAGATAAACCCAGGGTTAAATGCTGGTATATAAAAGTACATGTGACAAGGCACTGTATGCTAGCTTATGTGGACCACAACTCTAGCCATACACTTCCCAGTAGCCAACACAAAGTGAGAAACACGATCAGTTACATGACACATTTTGAAGATTGAAAGGTTATAAAATTCAGCCATTTGCCAGGAGTACAACTACTTCTGTTTCTACATCCTGAGAGAAATTTCTCTTGTGGGTCCTTATAATGAAAGCATGGTAGTCAGCATTCTAAACTACAGCCTCATAAATAAACATATGAAGCATCATAGAATGTTGTGTTATAGCATGCTTTAATAGAGGTGGTTAGTATAATGCCATAATCGATGAAGCCTTCTACTGCCTTGCTGTTCAAAGCATGAACTGTAGACTAGCAACATCAGCATCGTCTAGGAGCTCGTCAGAAATGCAGAATCTCAGGCCCCATCCCGAGACTGAATCAGACTCTATTTTATTAACAAGATTTGCAGGTGGTTCCCATGCACATTGATATTTAAGAAGCATTGGTCTGTTGGTTGAACTTAATTTGAGGGAAAAAATGGTATGAAACTACAATTTCTTCATTCATTCATTCAACAAATATTTACTGTGACTTTGGCAGTAGGAAAACATTTCTTTAAACATAACACTCAAAGCACCACCATAAAGGAAAATGTTGATAAATGGGACAGCCTTAAAATTGAGTGATAAAGCAAGCCATGGAGTAGACGATATTTGCCAGGCACTCCCCGGATGCTGGAGATACAGCAATGAAACAAAATATCTCTATCCTTATGGGGCTTATATTCTAATTGCTGAAGACATAAATAAACAATTTAAGTAAAATAAATCAGGAAAGGAGGATAAGTTGGGGATGGGTTGTAATTTAAGTAGGTTAGGCAGGGAAGACCTCATTAAGGAGGTAAAGACCTGCACAAGGTCAGGGAGCTAGCTATTAAAAAAAAAAAAGTGTTCTGAGCAGAGAGAACAGCAAGTACAAACACCCTGAGACAGAAGAGTGCCTAAAACAGCAAGAAGGCCAGTGTGGTTGAGGAAAAGAGCAATAGTGGAGCAGGTGTACAGGAGCCTAGATCATGTGAAGCCTTGTCAGCTATTTTCAGTATTGTAGCTTTAATTGTGAGATGAGAAGCCACTGGAGAAAAAAACAGTAGGGAGTCACTGCAGGATGCTGAGCAGAAAAATGACATAATGAAAAGTATCTTATAAAAGATTGGTTTCTTAGAGGTAGATGGAATATCTTGGGTGGGAGAATCTAGCTCAGACTACATTGCACCGATCCCAGTAGATGGTGATTTATTCATTCAGCTATTTATTAGGTGGCAGGGATGTGCCAAGTAGTGTGGGGAGGATCTAAACTAGAGTGATAACTGAGGGAGCTGCCAGAGGAATGTGAATATAAATGAAACTGGAGGGAAAGGAACTCAGGATATAATGACAGATTATTGATAGAGAAATAAGACAAGTTCCCAATTCAATTAAACCAAGGTTTATGTACCGTCTACTGTGGACAAAGCCATGTGCTGGCTAAAACTTAGGGGTGGGTATGATGCATAAGACTCGTACTTTCCCTTTAAAGGGCTTCCAGCCCGGTGTACCTTAGCCCCTGCCCTACACTTTTCAAGTCTGAATGTCTTGGACTGATTTGCTCAGGTTAAGAGCTGGGTTGTTGCTTTTGTTTTACCCTTGAAACTTGTTCCATCTCCTGGAAGCAGGGGCCAAAGCACCTCAACTTGATTAGTACAAAAAGACAGATCTGGTTTGGCAGGAGGGCAGAAGAGAGATCTTGATAAATGTCATTGTGGATCAGTGTTGCAAACTGGCCCTAAACCATCAGTTTGGGGCAGAGTCCTTCTGGTCTGCTTCCACCTGTGTGACTTGGTGGCTCTCCCACCTGCCATTCTATTCTGGAGAAAAGGTTCCAAGGCACAGAAAGAGGAAGAACTAAGCTTAAGGAAAACAACTGGGAAAAAATGAATTAGTAGTCGTCTACACCAGACTCCATGATCTGGGAAGCAGATGCAAATACAATGCAAATAATATGCAAATATATCTGTGGCCTTCTAAAAGGTTTTATACAACTGGAATGGCCCTTGGGAAACTGCTAGCCGATAACAGCGACTCAGAAGCAGAGTGAACTATTTCAAGACAACTTTGTCACACAGACCTTTGCTGTCCAGCTAGCACAGTGCATATTCTTTACTAATCTTTTTTCTCACTTGAATCAACCTACCTGCTATAAATCAAAAAAAATTCAAGTCTGCCTCTGTAGAGGTTATCTAGGTTAATTACTCTTTTAAACTCTTTCTATACCTTTAATTTTTCTTCAAATGCCTTTCTCGCCCAAATAAAGCTAAGTTAAATGTGTCACTTCCTCTGTAGAACACTATTTGGCTCCAGTGGATTATGAATGAAAGTGCCTCTCTTTCAGTTCTTCTTACTATGATCCTTCAGAGTCCCCCCCCCCACTCCACAGGAACTGGATCATTCTCTTCTAATATTCACATGCTGTATTCAAAGTGAATTCAGAAATATACATAGAGATAGATAGCTGTGAAGACCAATTCACTTCAAGGAGCCACTGAATAGCTAATTATCAAGAAAAGCTGCCCTGTCAAGAAAGCTGTGGTCTTGACCATCCTAAGGACACATTTTAAAAATAAAAATTCACATCCGGCCACAATGGGGTATATTTCTGACTACCTTAATGTATTTCAAAGGGGGACACTCCTGTTAGATAGGCACTTAATAACAGTCATGGGATTAGCTGAATAGCAAGCAAGACAGCACATCAGTTGGGCGGTTACTCTAGGTTACAGACCCAGGGGTCCAGAAGCAACTTACCTCCACATTAGTCCCCCAAAGTTCCATTACTTTTCTAGTATTCTAACATTCCAGGGTGCCTCAGTTTTTGACAGCAGGGTGAAAGGAAAGGAAATCCCTTTAATTTCTGGGGTTTTTAGTCTCACTTGAAAGGGCCACGCTGTCAGCCCCCAGAAGGGTACCGGGCAAAGTCATCTGGGGTGATGCCACGTTCAAAGTAAAACACGAACAAAGCGTAAAGACGCCGAATCCCAACAAATTAGAGACTGAAAAAGAGAGGAAAGAAGGCAGACAAAAGCAGGAAATGAACCTCAAGACACAGAAGAAACGACAGCGCCAGACAAAGGGTAACAAAGGATGAAGAACAACCAGGGGTTCTATTGCCGGAGCCAGGGAGTCCGAGCTAGGGCGGCCGGGCACGGCCGGGCAGGCGGCGAGCGCCCTCTCGCGGCCGGGGCTGCCTCTTACCTCCTGGGCGAGTTTCTGCTTGAGCACCAGCGCGGCACACAGGTAGCCCGCGCGGCCCACGAACAGCTCGTCGGAGCCGCACTCCAGGAAGGAAACCGGCGCGCACACCGAACACAGAGCCCGGAACTTGCCCAGCGGCTGCACGTAGTCGGACCGGCCCAGGGCGTAGTACACGAGCGTGGCCACAGCGTACACGCCCGCGCCCCCGAGCAGGAAGGCGGCGCGGGTGTCGGCGTCCGGCTCGCCCCACTCCTCGGCGCGGGCGCACGCGTCGATGAGGCGCTTGGCCGAGCGCAGGTAGCGCTCCCGGGCGGCGGCGAAGAGCGGGCTCTGCGAGACGTGGTAGAGCATGTAGGCCACCCCGGCCACACCGCCGTACAGACCCCCCTGGCAGCAGCTGGCTCCGGCCGTCGCCCCCCGGGCCTCAGCGCCGCCCCCGAGTGGGGGCAGCTCCTGGAGGATGCGCTCGATGGTGGCGGTGACCAAGGGCGCCACCGCTTCCTCGCACTGGCTCGCCGGCAGGCTGCCCTGGTAGTCATCGAAGCGGTTGGGGAAGCAGCGCTTGGTGTCCATGCTGTTGCCCGTGCCCCCTAATGCCGAGCTGGGGACCGCTTGAGGTCGCGCCCTGCAGCCCCGCGCACCGCCTCCGACTCTTTGAGGCACTCGGAGGGTGGTGTATGCGGCGGGGATGGAGAGAGAAGGGTGAGACGGGAGGTGACAAGAGGAGGCGGGAGAGAGGAAGAAGCACGGAGAGGATGGCCAAGTGGGGCACCGTGCTGCCGCGAGGCTCCCGAGTGGCCCCGGGCGAGAGCGGGGGATGCGCGTCGTGCGCCCCCCTCTCAGAGGCCGCGCCCTCGCCGAACCCGCCCCCTCCTGCGCCGCAGCAGCTTGGCAGCCTCTCCAAGGGGCCGAGGTGATCTCTGGCAGGACCCACGCGGGGCCCGCGCCACTCCTCCCGCTCCGCCCTCGGCTCCTCCCCTCCCGGCGGAAGGCTGGGGACGTGGGGAACACTGATCCGCATACACACACCTGGTGGTGGAGGTGACGACCTCGAGTCCCTTGTATACTCAAAGTGTGGTCTTTGGGTGGGAGCATCAGCATCACCTGGGAGGATATTAAAAACGCATCTCAGGTTTCACCCCAGACCTATAAAATCAAAATCTTGAGTACTTAGCAAGATCCCCAGGTGATTCGCATGCACATTAAAGTTTGAAAAGCCACTGGACTAGGCTAGAGTATCAGGCAAAAATCTGGGCGCCCTCTTCGAAGCGTGCTTTTCCTCTTGGCTACTTTGGACTTCTCATTCTGAATGTTTCAATCAAAAAGCCTGAGTTGGGGGCGGGGGGAAGGAACGTTGAGGACATCACGTTTCATGCATTAAAACGGTGAAATGCCCCATACAAAAACTTTCTTGGCTTTGGTTTTCATGTTGTTTTTCCTGGAGTATACAGGAGTAAAAACAAACACCAGGGTTAAGGCAAGGGAAGAGGACTCCCCCCCCACCTCCCCGCCCATGACTGCATAGCAAAAACTAAGTAAATATCTTCAGATCATTAACTAGTTAATGTAAGAATAAACTGTGTGAGGTGTTAATTAGGTTTTTGATCTCCTTCCTGGGTGTCCTTTGTTTCCTCCTCCCCTTCCTTCTTTCCCATGTTTGTTCCCTTCTGCTTTTTCCCCATAGTTTTATTGAGGGTCTCCTATGTGTCCTGGAACCTAGAAATACATGAATGGCTAACACAGCCATGGTCCTAAACCTCTTGGAGCTTGCAGTTCGGTGGAAAAGACAGACAATAAGCAATTACACAAGCTAGTTGCCTTTTTTGTGCTCAGCCATTTAAAAATATTGTAGCCTTTCCCAAGGTGTTGACGCTGAAATGCTAAAGAGGGTGCTTTCCTCAGGGGTTGTTGCATTTTGATAGGAATGCAAGACCCAAAAGAATAAGCGTCTCAGAACAGTTTCTGATACTTTGTGGGGAGGGCAACCACTCACTTGAAAAGCCAGTTTTGTTTGAAGGCATTTTTTTTTCCTGAAAAGTATTCATCCTATCATTGGGAAGCAGAGATTAATAGCCTGTCCCTCTGCCCTTGCCTGACGTGGTCTGGGAAAGAACATCAGTTTTTCCAAGATTATTGCCAGGACTGACATAGCCACATAGTTCAAGGACAGTATGGCCATCATCCTTCTATAATGCGCCCAAACCGATTTATTTGTAATAATAACAATAATAAATCTAAGTCCACTTTTAGGAAGGGAGTTGGATGTGTTAAAGGAATCAAAAGAAGCAACAGGAATGTCTAGTTTCTCCTCGAGGGTACTTCCTCATTCCTCAATTGTAATAGGTATTAGAAGTGATTTTTGTGCCCGCAAACAGGGAGACATAAAATACAAGCTTTCATAGGCAGAAATGAGGCCTTATTCCATTGTATTTCTCCACACCTCACCTTTGTGAATCCAGAGGCAACTCTTAGTTCTGATTCTGATTTTTCCTTCTGTACACCCCAGCCCGGAAGTAGCACCGGCAGCAATGCAGGGACCTGTATGTAAGTGTGTCTTCAAGAAAAGGAGCTGTTTGCTTTTTCTCAGTTGTGTCATCTCTCTATCACTCCAAAATGCTGTAAATCAGACAACCACAAGATCTTGTAGCATATAACAGTAGGTCTATTGTTCATGCATCTGGGATTTTCGTTGTACTCGCTTATCTGGAGATGGGCTGAGTCTTGCTGAGGGGGGTGGGGGGGGACTGAGATGACTGGCCTCTGGCTTACGTCTTTATCATCCTTTAGCTGGCCAACCACAGCATGCTTGCATGCCAATGGCAGAAGGGCTAGAGCAAAAGTAGAAACATGCAAAACTTCTTAAGGTCTAGTCTCAGAACTAGCATATTCTCTTCTGCTTTATTGGCAATTCACATGAGGAAATATAAGGTGTCTTTATGAAACTTCAAAGTTACATGACAAAGGGTGTAAATACAGGACAGAGTGAAGCATTGAGGTTCTTAGATATTTCTTTTGAACTGTGATGCCAATAAGTATAACATGGGTCACAAAATGGATATGAAACAGCATGATTTGGGAGAATCAAGGAGTTAACAATTTCCAGAAGCCCTTTGAACTCATAAGACTAATTAACCCTTTTACCTATAAAACACTTTCCCAAGCTCCTCATCACTTTGCTGCACAATTAGCTTGCAAAACTCTAGCCCAAAACATCCTCCAGGGTGGAGCAAGCTATTTAGACCACGTAAAGCCTGACCTCCAAATGCCTTACACTTAATTTGCAGACATTGTTATTTATTTTAATATAATTAGCTCACTAGAATACACTTTCCATGGGATTAGGGCTTTTGTTGCATTTATTTACTGATATGAGAGAGCTTAAAAATTATCAGGGACTATTTTACTAGAACATGTAGTAGATACTCACTAAACATTTATGAAATGAAGAATGAATTATCACAGGTGCACCATTGTTAAGATAACCTGAAGTAAAAAATACAGAGTGAGGCTTTTTTTCTTTTTCTTTTTTTTTTAAAACTAACCTTATGTGTTTAAACTTCTACTGTATTGTTGGATTCTTTTGCTCTTATAACATCAAGAATGTCAGCATTCTGCACTTTATGCCTCCTTACTTTGTTTCTACACAAGATCTAGTGACCTTTACCTTGAATTCAGTGACTTCACACATTCTACTTTTAATAACTATCCCTGCGTGACAGATTATAGTTTTAAAATAAGGCCACAGCAATATCTCTTATGCCACATGCTCCCTTACAATCAATGTGACCTTGACATTCCCCTCATCAGGAGATAGGTACACATCACCTCTTGAATCAGTAGGCTTGTGATTCACTTGTAACCAACAGAATGTGATGGAAATGTGCTGTCTGACATCAAAGGCTAAATTATAAAAGGTAATGCAGCTTTTATCTTACATGTGGTGGCACTCACACTTGAAGCTTTGTGATGCCTTATAGAAATCTGACTATCCTAAGGCTGCCATATTGTGAGGAAACAAACAAACAAACAAAAAAACATGAAGAGGCCACTTGTAAATGCTTTAGCTGACAGCCCAGATGACAGCATCAATAACAGCTATGGATATCCAGCACAGTCAAACCTTCAGATGACTGTGGTTCCAAATTAGAGCCACCATCTTAAACTCTTCCAGAATTTCTGGCCCACAAAATTATGTGCAAAATAGAATAGTTTTAGACCTCTTAAGTTTCAAGGTAATTTGTTATGTATCAAGGTAATGGAATATCCTACTAGCTTTGCACCATCTAATGCTATGGAAGCCCCCTCTAATCAATAGTGCCTACTCAACAGGGCTATGAGCAGTTGAGAAGAGGACTATTTTAGATAAACCTGGAAGACAGAGAAATATGCAGAATTGTGTTCACAAATAATAATTCTAGTGGGATTCTTTAGAAGTAGTGATGACCCCACAAGAAATATGCAGTCTATACAAAATCTTGCCAAGGCCATTCATTTTACCCTTATCTGCAAGATTTGTACTGATAGTCACAGAATTTCTAGCAGCATTTGCTGACAGGCAGCTCACAACACATGTTTCTGTGATCTTGCTGAATTGCCCAGTTCCCAGTTCTTCCTCAGTATGTCCTTATTATGCAGATTATGCAAAACTATGGATGGAAAAGAGTTTTAGTGGGTTCATCAAGGAAACCACATAAAAATTATGCAAAACTATCCAAGAAAAAGGAATATTAAAATCAAAGGGTTCCTTTTATGCAAATTATTGCTGTCTAGGGGTGAACATGAAAAAAGAATCATTAATTGTATAATTGTCAAACCTCACCACTTAAAGATTAATGCATTTTATGAGATAAACCACCTTAAAAATGCTTTCAAAGAGTTTTCCAAGGTTTTGCTCAAAGAGAGAACCCTGGAAATATTTGAGATAACAGAATAATGTTACATTTAGTCCTTATAGCATATGTTCTGTGGAAACTCATCCCTGATTTATTCGATTAACAACCTAATTAAAGACTTCTCCCTGCTTCTGCTCTTTCATTCCCTGTAAGCTCTTCTCAAAGCAGCAGTCAAAATGATATTAGTTAGAGACTGTGTTCTGTCTTATGTCAATGTGTCACAAGTCCCTCAAAAAAAATGTAGACTCCACAGGATGGTCTATAAGCCCCACTACCACCCGGTTCTTATTACTTGTCTGACCGCACCAATTCTTCTTCTCCTTGCTCCTTCAGTTCTGGCTATTCTTGTCACCTTGATATACCTCAAACATACTGTCATAGACTTAACTCAGAGAGTTTCCTTTGCAGTTTCCTCTCCTTGGATTACTCTTCAGAACATGTCATCATGACTTGTCCCTTTACCTCCCTCTTGTGAAGTTTTCCCCACCTTATTATTTTAAATTACAACCCCTTCACAAACCATTTGTGTCGAACAACTATATATTTTACTTATTTAATTTGTTTCTCATCTGTCTCCCTCCTCTAAAATGTAATCCCCACGAAAACAGGAATTTTTGTCTATGTTGTTTCCTGCTGTATCGCCAGCATCTAGATCAATGCCTGACACACAATATGTGCTCAATAAAGATTTATTGATGTTTGTCAAAATTTTCTACTCATTCATGGCTGAGCTTTGCTGTCTATTTTCTTAACTGGTTTCTTGATTATACTTCTCTGCCACAAGCAGCCATAAAGATGTGCATTTTAAATTTGGGATTTGATTCTCTTTCTTCCCTCTTTTCCTCTACCTCCTGTATTATCAATTTTGAGCATTTTGTTAGCCATTATAGGTTGATCGTGATCACCAGTATACAATGTAATGCCAGAATTAGAAGCTATCTGCAATAAGCAAGCAAAGCGGCACTCACCACTCCACCTGAATGGTCACATTGGCCAGGAGCAAGTAATGATGCACACCCCAGCTCACCGGATCTGAGGAAAATTTATGTCAATTATATCTTTTGGTACTATAATGTGTGTGTGTGTGTGTGTGTGTGTGTGTGTGTGTGTATGAGTAATTTGAATGCACTATGATAAAACACTGCTGTATAGGGCACTGCTTAACATGTATTCCTTTATGAATCTGTGTAAGATGCTTTAAGTTGGCAAGTGGAGATGTAGGTGTTCCTTTAGAATGTAAATTTGTTAGCTTGAAAATTTTAACAGCTTCCCACTTGTAATTTTCTGAGGTTTTCTTTAGCATACAGGATGTTAGGAGGAAAGGAGTGATTATGAATCCCTATGGTGATATAGCCCAACAGCTGTTAAATAACCTAATAATAACTTAGTAATTATAATGCATTAACACACCTGCTTTTTGACTTATGGCAAATCAATATTTTCACTTCTACATCCTTAGTTCTCATGGTCGTAAGATGTTCCAATGTCAAGAATATAAGATAGAATTTATTCTCTGATAGAATCAATTTCTAGGCATTTGTATGAGTGCAAGTGGTGGTAGTTAAAAGAGCAGAGATGTCCGAAATAATTGATATTCATTATAACTCTGGAATGTCCATGATCACACTTTGGTAGCAGTTCTCAATATGAGATGACTGCTCTACATGACTTGACCCAGAATTCCCATGAGATACATTAAGTGGTGTTATCTAGAAAGAACCTGGTTTTCAACCCAAAATCCAAAAGGTAGAAAAATCCATTTCCAGATGAGCAGATAGAGTTAACTACTTTAGGTTGGCAAAGATTAACAGAATCATGTTAATCCATCCAAGGATCCAAGAGATCATCTATTTAAGACTTTAGTTTAACAATAAGGAAAATGAGGTTCATGGAAATCACCCAACAGGGAATCACTCATAAAATCATATCTGTGCTTCAGAAATACAGTTTTCTGCAAAGTTGGAGTATATATTTGAAAGGATGAAGATGTGTCAGGATGGTAATTATTCTAATCAAGCAATGAGAAAATTTGAACTAGAGAAGTAGCAAGAAGAATGGAAAAACTTGGAAGGAGTCAGGCAGAATTTACGGGATTTAATGAGCAACTGGAAGTGGAAGTAAGAGAGAAAAGAAGCCAAAGATTATGAATGGTTTTTCCTCTAGACAATTGGGCCCATGGGGGTCTATCCATCAAGCCAAAGAATATAGGCAATGGAACAGGTATGAGACACAAAGGGAGGGACAATGACAAATTCAGTTTTAAAACTGGAGTATGGCTTTACAGCCATATGATAAAAAAGAGAATATATATTACATTTTATAGTATAAATATATATTCTATTATAAATTATATCATAGATACTATCTTATTTATATTATACATAAAATGCCAAGACATACGTGCTAAAAATAAAATCAAGATTCAGTAAGACTGATTAAAGGAGGCTGATGGAGGCAAGGGAAATGGGTTAATATAGGAATAGTATGGAGAAAGGCATGTGGCTAGACTTCAGAACAAGGAAACTTGACCATCCAACATCCATTCCCTTCTACCATCAGCAATATCTTGAGTTTATTTGAAGAAACTACTGTTCCACATTTCCAGAACATATGGTTTAAAAGAAACTAAACCATTACCACGAACCCAAGGGGGAGCTTATATTCCAAGCCTGTCCAAGGAGAAGCAATCCTGAACTTCCTCAGCTAAACCCATTGGGAAAACTAGGATTGCTCAGGTAGATCACATCTGCAGCTACTGGTGGCCATTGTATGACTGAAAGATAAAGCCACACAGAAGAAACCCGAACCGGTAATACAAAATGTATGACAAAAAGCATGACCTGGTGACATTGTTAGAATGCCTGCACCTGGCCTTACCTAAAGGACTGTCCAATTATGAAAACCAGTACAGCTGTTTTGTTTAAAAGGGGGAGGGGGGGCCTGCGACTTGCAAAAGAAGGAGATCTGGACTAATTTATATTTTTGATAATTTGAAGTAGTTGGCTGTGATTTGATTAGAGAAACTAGGTAGGCATGGAAGGAAGCAAAATAAATATCTGGAAAGGTTGCTGAAGTTATGTTTGAGGGGATTATTGAGAGCGGAGAGAATTTCTATAAGCTCAATGAGAGTGGAAGTATTGAAAAGTGACTTGATGTCAAATTCCTGCTCCATCAAGCCTTACTGTGTGACCTTGGGGACATTATTCAACCTTCCTAAACTAAACTTCAGTTCTCTCATGTGTAAATTGGTAAGGATAATTGAGTCCTTCTCATAGCATGGTTAGGATAATGCCTGTAAAGGGTTTGACTTGATGTCTGGCTCTGAATAAAAGTTAGCATTTGCCCAAAATCACTACTATTCTGCATATAGTTGCTTCAAGAAGTGCATTATTGACTGTTTGCCACCTAACCTCTTGTATCTTTCTCTTTTTCTGAGTTGATTCTCCTTAGAGAAGACTCATGGGTTTTTTTCTTGTTTGTTTTGCTTATTCCTTCTCAAGGATTCCTAAATCAAATGTGTTCCATTTATAAGCCTAAGGATTTTTTTTAGTGTGACAAATTCAACTTCTAAGGTGAAAAAAGAAATCATGGTGTTTTTCAGGTTTTATGTGATCACTGGTAATAAAGATTCAAGTTGACAAATTTTGTTGTTGATGCATGAGACGGAGTAAAATTAATCTTTTTCAAGGCTATCTGGTTTTCAAGGCTTTCTGGTAAGAGTAGGCAAGAAAGTAAAAAATGTGTGACAGAAAGCTATGTGGGTGAGCAGATCTGCAAAGAGAGGATAAGCAGACAATACCTGAGGAGAGACTTTTGACTGGTTGTTTGGATGGTATTTTTCAATATTTTAAGTTCTATGGAAGCTTCCCACAGCTTCTCTTTACATTGTCAAGCGCTTATAACTTAAAAAAGACTGCAAGATGTCTTTGGATTTTTGGCTATTTGAGCTGCTTCTGGAAAGACTGCATGTGAAAATTGACTATATTATTGGCTAGAAGTTGTGCAAGTCAAACATAGTTCAAAAAAAAAAATAACTGAGTATCTTCAGCTTCTAATTATATTTTCTCTTTTAATTAAGATGTTCCAGAAAATCATTAATATTATATTTATATTTGACATGCAAGTGGGTTACTTACTCATATTTACTTAAAACTCACAATTAGAATTCTCCACATAACTAAATCTCCAGGCCATCACTACTCAGCAAAATTGGTTTTTACTCAGATAATGACTTCCAACCCCTACTTTTAAAATCAAGAACACTGTACATTTGGGTTTTGAGTTTTGCATGAGACACACCAAATTGGAATTTAGACATAGAGAACTAGTGATGCAGAGGAGATAAGTCGGTAAGTTCATGTAAGTGATGAGTGTAAAACCATTCAAAAGATCAGGCATTTTAAACATGAGAACCTGGAGGTAAGTCAACGGAAAAGAACACCATGACAGTCTAATAGGCTCCTGTTGTCAAATAAATGTCATAGAAAAGTGGATATATTTATTTGTCTCAATATTTATTTTAAAATCTGAGGTCTATAATCTGTTTTAATGGCTTTATTTCATTTCCCAATTCATTAAATATGAATAGGATAAGACCATTTATTCAGTACAAGCTGACTCTGGTTTCTGATGCAGACTAAGTATTCAGCTCCAAATGAGATCTGAAGTATGAGACCTGGACATCTCCTCTTTTGTTTTTTCCCCAATTAACCAAAAGCAGCACGAGAGCTATTATTTTCCTATGGGTAAAAACAAAAATAAATCAAGAGGACAATTTGGTTTCCTGGGAGTCATATTTGTATATATTCTCATTTTTTCTAAACTTTCCTATTTTCATAAAATATTTGGAAGAAGAAAAATACATTGAATCTTAGATTTATGCATTCCTAGATTTGTAAAATTGTGAGATCTCATTTAATATTATCTGCCATTCAAAGCAGGTATCTCTTTGTATTCATTGGGATTAGATTCAGCCGCATCAAAAATTAAAATTAAAAAAATTCTAAGCACAATAGAAGTTTATTTAACTCTTATTTTAAAAAGCCCAAGGTACAAAATGTGACTTCACAAAATGGAAGAATAGGAAGTCTTAGATCCTCCTTTTTCCCATGCAGATGCAGATTCAACAGCAATGCATGAGCCAATTCTGTCTGTGAAAAACCAGAAACCAGTTAAAAAGCCCCAGCACCACAGGCAAGTGCTAAACCAGTCACATCAAAGCCTGCAGAAAAATGTGTGGCACCCTCATGCTGTAGTTCCCCATCTCAGTAGAGTGCCATGTGCTTGTCAATTTCCAATTCCTGTCTTCTCCCTGGAGAGGAAAAGAAAAGACTGAACTGTAGATCCATTGTTTTTACTCTCCAGGGAGCTGACTGAGAAACTGGCTTTTTTCTCACATATCTGGGAAGACAGACAAGAGTAAGCACATTTTAGATACCCGAGTACTCCTGCAAACAAACAAAAAAAAGAAGCATGCAGCATGCTACTGCTACACAGGACTCCTGGTATAGCAGACAGAGGTCAACAAAGCTTGGTGATCTCTGCCATAGGGGGAAATAGAAGAGTCAAGTGTGTGTTCAACATCAGGCTTTTCAAGGGGTTACCTACAGGACTGGTTTCTGTCTTGCTTGATTTGGAGAGTTGACAGAACTCAGCACAACTCTAGATGACTGGGGTCCTCCTGAAAAGAAAAAAGGCCCCAGTCAGGTGCAGTGGCCCAGGCCTGTAATCTCAGCACTTTGAGAGGCCGAGGCAGGAGGATTTTTTGAGGCCAGGAGTTAATGGTGCATACCTGTAGACAGGTCAAGGCTACAGTGAGCCACGATTGTGCCATCGCACTCCAGCTTGGGTGACAGACTGAGAATTCAACCCAAAATAGAGAGAAGAAAGAAATAAAAGTGCGGGGGGGAGGGGCGAGGAGGGAGGGGGAGGAAGGAAGGACAAGAAAAGAAAAAAAGAAACATGAGCCGGATGGCATGTTTCTGCTTCAGATGACCTATGGTAAAGCAAAGAGACAGAGAGGGAAGAGATTACAAGCTCCTGAAAACAAGAAACTGGCAAGTCCCTCTAAATTAGGAATCTGCACACACATTATCAGAGAAAACAATTTTACAGAAATGATTTGAGAGGCCCCCAGAATCTCTAGCCAGACATACTGGTTAATGTCTTTCCATGTATAAAGCCAATCTGTAAAGACTGGAAGAGGTGACTGCTTTTTCAAATGCACAGATACCAACACAAAATTATAACTGGCCCTAAATAAACAGAGATATATGAATTACCTGAAAATGAATTCAAAATAACTCTTATGAAGATGTTTAATGAGCTCAGAAAAATGATGTTTGAACAAAATAAGAATTTTAACAAAGAGATTTTTAAAAATATTTTTAAAGAACCAAGCAGAAATCTTGGAACTGAAGAATACAACAACTGAAAAAAAAAATTCAACAAGATTCAACAGCAGACTTAATCAATTAAGCAGAAGAAAGAATTAGTGCAAACATAGATCATTTAAAATAATCCAGTAAAAGGAACAAAAAGACAAATGAACAAAAAAATTAGTGAATAAATCCTAAGGGACTTGTGGGACACCATCAAACAGACCATTATCCTCATATGCTTATGGAAATTACAGAAAGAGAAGACAAAGAGAAAAGAGAAGAAAGTTTGTTTTAAAATTAATGGCCCCAAACTTCCCAAATCTAGGGAAGAAAACAGACATCCAGATTCCAGAAGCCCAATGAATCACAAATAAGATGAATTCAAATAAATCCAAGGTAAGATACATTATAATCAAATTGTCAAAAGTAAAAAACAGAAAATGTTTAAAGCGGTAAGACAGAGTGCTTTGTCACATACAAATGAGCCTCTGTAATACTCTGAATTTCTCAGCAAAAACCTTGCAGACCAGAAGGAAGTGAGATGATATATGTACAAAGTACTGAAAGGGAGAAAAAACCTGCCAACCAAAATACTATATCTGGCAAAACATTTGTTCAAAGATGAAGGAGAGCTAAAGACTTTTGAAAATAAACACACATTAAAGGAGTTCATCTCCACTCTACCTGCCTTACAAGAAATGCTAAAGGGAGTCATTCAAGTTGAAATAAAAAATGCTAAACAGCAATATGAAAGCACATAAAAGTATAAAGCTCTTTGGTAAAGGTGAATATATAGACAACCACTAAATACTGTCATGGTGGTACATAAATGACTTTTAATTCCTCTATGGAAGTTAAAAGATAAAGTTGTAAAAATAACTATAACTATAAAATATGTTAATGAATAACATAATATTTTTTTGTTTGTTAGTTTTTTTGTTTGTTTGTTTTTTTGAGTTGGAGTCTCACTCTGTCGCCCAGACTGGAGTGCAGTGGCACGCTCCTGGCCACGGCAACCTCGACCTGCTGGGCTTCCGCGATCCTTCCGCCTCAGCCTTCCAAGTAGCTGGAACTACAGGTGCGCACTACCACGCCCGCCTAAATTTTTGATTTATTGTAGAGATGAGGGCTCACCAAGTTGCCCAGGCGGGTCTTGAACCCGCGGGCTCAGGCAATTCACTCAACCTCGGCCTCCCAAAGCATGGGAATACAGGCTGAGCCACCGAGCCCGGCAACATAATATTTTTAAAAACAAGATCTAACTATAAGCGATCTCCAAGAAACCTACTTTAGCCAGGTGTGCTAGCTCATGCCTATAATCCTAGTGCTTTGGAAGGCTGAGGTGGCAGAATTGCTTGAAGCAAGGAGTTCAAGATCAGCCTGGGCAACATAACAAGACCCCATCTCTACAAAAAATTAAAAAATTAGCCAGGAGTGGGGTCACACACCTGTAGTTCCAGTGACTCAAGAGGCTGAGGTGGCAGGATCACTGGCGCCCTGGAGTTTGAGGTTACAGTGCACTGTGATTGTGCCGCTGCACTCCAGCCTAGGTAACGGTGAGAGGCCCTGGCTCTAATTCTTTTTGTTTTTAAAAGAAACCTACTTTATATTTAAAGACATACATAGAATGAAAGAAAATGGAAAAAAAGATATTCCATACACAAGGTATTAAAAATGAAAACATACCATACCCAAACTTATGGTATGCAGCAAAAGCAATACTAAGAAACAACTTTAGCATGTTGCAGGAAACAACTTTAGCATTGAAAATATTTAGTATTGAAAATGTTCAGTAATAATAAAATTGAAAGGCTCGTACAACATGAATAACTGGTATTTATCCCTGGAATGTAAGCATGGTTTAACATGTGAAACAATAATGTGATATACCACATTAACAGAACAAAGGATAAAAATTACATTTATAGTGATAAATACCTACATTAAAAATGTAGAGATAGCTCAAATAAACAATCAAACTTACATCCAAAGTAACTAGAAAAAGGACAAACTAAAAGCCTAACGTTCTCAGAAAGAAAAAAAAAGAGATTAGAGCAGGAATAAATAAAATAGACAATAAAAAAACAAGAGAACAATGAAATGAAGATTTGGTCTTTGAAAAAAACTAATTAAAAAATGACAAACCTTTAACTAGGCTAAGTAAGAAAAAAGAGAGAGAGAACATTCAAATAAATAAAGCCAGAATCAAGGAGGTGACATTACAAATGATGCCACAGAATTAAAAATAATTATAAAAGACTACTAAGAACAATTATACACCAACAAATTGAAAAACCTAGAAGAAATGGATTAATTCCTAGAAGCATGTCACCTACTTAGACTGAATCATGAAAAATAGAAAATCTGAACAGATCTATAACTGTAAGGAGATTGAATCAGTAATCAAATACCTCCCAACAAAGTGAAGCCCAGGACCAGGTGACTTCACAGGGGAATTTTACCAAACATTTAAAGAAGAATTTAGGCCAATCTTTCTAAAAATCTTCCAAAAGTTTAAAAAGATGACATACTTCCATATCAATTTTATGAGGCTAGCATTACTGTAATACCAAAGTTAGAAAAAGACACTACAAGAAAGAAAACTGTAGGCCAGTATTCTTGATAAGTATAGATGCAAAAATCCTCAACAAAATTAAAGCAAACAATTCAACACATTGAAAGGACCATACAACATGAATAAGAGAGACTTATCCCTGGGATGTAAGAATGGTTCAACATATGTGAATCAATAATGTGATACACCACTGTAACAGAACAAAAGATAAAAATTCCATAATCATCCTAGTAGATGTACAATAAATATTTAACAAAATTCAACACCTTCTCATAATAAAAACATTCAATAAACTAAGAATAGAGGGAAATTCCCTCAAAATAACACAGACTGTATATGAAAAGTCCATGGTTAAAATCATATTCAACAGCGAAAAACTGAAAACTTTTCCTCTAAAATCAATAACAGAGCAAGGTTGCCCACTCTTGTCCTTTCCCCATTCAACATACTCATCAAAACAATTAAGCAAGAGAAATAAAAGGCACCCAAATTGAAAAGAAGTTAAATTATCCCTATTTGCAGATGAAATGATTTTATATGAAGAAAATGCTAAAGATGACACAAAAAAACTGTTAAAACTAATAAATTAATTTGGTAAAGTTGAAGGAAATAAAATCAATATACAAAATTTAGTTATCTTTTATACAGTAACGATGAACCTTCTGAAAAAGATATTAAGAAAACAATATCATTTACAATAGCATCAAAATGAATAGAATATTTAGAAATACTTAGCCCCCCAAAAGTGAAAGACTTGTGCATTGAAAACCATATGCTATGGTTTGGATGTGATTTGTCCTCGCAAAAACTTACATGTTGAAATGTCATTGCCCCTGTAATGGTGTTGGGAGGTGGTGCCTTTAAGAGGTAATTAGGTCATTAAGAGGGATTAATGCCTTTCTTGCAGAAATGAGTTCTCATTCTTGTGAAACTGCATTGGTTACCATGAGTGGGTTGTTATAAAGCAAGGCTGCCTCTCATGTTTGATTTCTTTGCATGTGCCCATTTTCCCTTCCACTTCTCTACCATATTATAATATGATGCACAAAGTCCTAACCAGAAGCTGACCATATGCAGCTGCCCAATCTTGGACCTCTCATTATCCAAATTGTGAGCTAAATACACTTCTTTTCTTTGTAAATAACAATCTCAGTCATTTTTTTATAGCAAAAGAAGACATTGATAAAAAAATTAAAGATGGCACAAATAAATCGAAAGACATCTTATGTTCATGTATATGAAAACTTAATATTATTAAAATGTCCATATTACTCAAAGCAATCTATAGGTTCAATGCAATCTCTATCAAAATTCTTATACTATTTTTTATAGAAATATAAAAAAATTCCTAAAGTTCTTATGAAACCGCAAAGGACTCTGAATAGCCACAAAATGACCTTGAAAGAACATTCTTTCTCTTTGTTCTTGAGAAAAAAAGAACAAAACTGAAGGTCTTGAACTTCCTAATTTAAAATATATTACAAAGGTACAGTAATCAAAGACCAATGGAACAGAATAGAAAGCTCAGAAAATAACCCACACACATATATAGTCAACTGCCAATAATACACAATGGGGAAAGGATAGTCTCTTCAACAACTCATGATGGGAAAACTGAATATGCAAAAGAATGATCAGATTCTTGTCTTACAACAAACACAAAAATAAGCTCAAAATGGAGTAAAGACTTAAAAGTGAGATCTGAAACTATAAAACTCCTAAAAAATAATAAACTTTCGGACATTTGCTTGGCAATGATTTCTTGGAATTCACACCCTCTGAGTTTTAGTGGAAGGCAGGATGTACCCCTTTTTATATAATTGAAAATGCCACATTCAGGTTTTCTTTAACAACCCTTGCAGATAGGATATAAGTACATGGCTACATTCTGACAATCAGATGCCCTTGCCATTAAGATCAAACTTTGAACTGAAACCAACTATGCGCAAAATCTGTGGCTATGGAGATTCATCTTGGGCAGAAAGTATGGTTGTGTCAAGATTGAGTTCCTAGATCAACAGGGACAGAATCCTTCTGGCAGCAAGTAATATCCAATACTACAGTAGTTCTACCACACACTGTAGTATCTGCCACATAGTGATGATGGCAGCTGAATTCTCAATAGATCGTTCTGTGGGGGGTGATTTAGATCAACGTTCCTGGCCTTTAGTCTCTGCCCAACTTTCCAGCCCTCCCAGGGTTTTTATGAGCTAGCCAATTTCCTTTCAATAAATTCTGTTTATGTTCAAGTCAGCCAAAGTTGTTTTCAGACTGATGTAGCCTCCAATCTCTGTACATGTCTGGGATTTCTAATTTCTTCTGTTATTTGTTGCTCTTGCCTTTGACGTTTTAAATTAATTTTTCTCAATGGAAAAAAAAAAACACAGAAACAAGACAAATTGAATAGCTTTGTTTTCTTTCTACCAAATATTATGGCCCAACCAATATTTCTGTAATTTCTTATATCTTTTTCTCTCAGAAAATAACAAAAAAAAAAAATTGTGTCTTTTTTTTGTGTATGCTATCCAATTTTCCCAGCACCATTTGTTGAATAGTGTCCTTTCCCTAGTGTAAGTTTTCGTCTGCTTTATCAAAGATCAGTTGGTAGTAGGTACTTGGGTTTATTTCTGGGGTTCTCTATTCTGTTCTATTGGTCCATGTGTCTGCTCTTGTACCACTACCATGCTTTTTTGATTACTACAGCCTTGTAGTATAATTTGAAATCAGGTAATGTGATGCCCTCAGCTTTGTTCTTTTTTTATTTCAAATGCTTTGGCTATTCTAACTCTTTTTTTATTCCATATGAGTTTTAGGATTTTTTTCTAATTCTTTGAAAAATGACATTGGTAGTTTGATAAGGATTGTGTTGAGTCTATAGATTATTTTTGGTAATATGGTCATTTTAACAATGTTGACTTTTCCAATTCATGAGCATGGGAGGTTTTTCCATTTGTTTGTGTCCTCTGCAATTTCTTTCATAGAGATCTTTCACCTCCTTGGTTAAGTATATTCTTAGATATTTTAGCTTTTTGGTTGCTATTGTAAATGGATTTGAGTTCTTGATTGGATTCTCAGCTTTGTCACCATTGATGTATAGCAGTGCTACTGATTTGTGTGTGTGGATTTTGTGTCCTGAAACTTTACTGAATTCATTTATCAAGTCCAGAAGTCTTTTGGGGGAGTCTTTAGGATTCTCTAGGTATAAGATCATATCTTTGGCATACAGAGATAGTTTGATTTCTTCTTTTCCAATGTGGATACCCTTTATTTCTTTTTCTTGCTTGGTTGTTCTGGCTAGGACTTCTGGCACTATGTTGAATAGGAGTGGTGAAAGTGGGCATCTTTTCCTTGTTACAGTTCTGAGGGGGAAAGCGTTCAACTTTTCTCTATGCAGGAAGACATTGGCTGTGGGTTTGTTTTATGTAGCTTTTATTATTTTGAGGAATGTTCCCTCTATGCCTGTTTTGCTCAGGGCTTTTATCAAGAACTCAAATCCTGGATTTTATAAATGCTTTTTCTGCATCTATTGAAATGATCATATGATTTTTGTTTTTACTTATGTTTACGTAGTAGATCATGTTTGTTGACTTGCGTTTGTTGAACCTTTCTTGTATCCTTGGGATATAACCCAGTTGATCATGATAGATTATTTTTTATATGTGCTGTTGAATTTGATTTGTTGATATTTTGTTGAGAATTTTTGTGGCTATGTTCATAAGGGATATTGGTCTGTAGTTTTCTTTTTTTGTCGTGTCTTTTCCTGGCTTTGGTATCAGAATGATATTGGCTTTGTGGAATGTGTTACATAGGAATAATTCAATCCTTCTTAATCTTATGGAACAGTTTCAGTAAAATTGGTACCAAGTCTCCTTTGAAAGTCTGATAGAATTCAGCTGTGAGTCCATTAGGTCCTGGAATTTTTTGTGTGTGACACTTTAATTATTGTTTCAATCTTGCTACTTATTATTGGAATGTTCAGGGTTTCTATTTCTTTCTGATTCAAGGTTGGGGTTATATGTTTCCCAGAATTTACCCATTTCCTCTAGATTGTCTAGTTTGCTTGTGTGGAGATGTTCATAATAGTCTCAGATGATCTTTTGAATTTGTCATAGCAGTTGTAATGCCTTTATTTTCATTTATGATTGAGCCAATTTTAAGCTTCTCTCTTCATTTCTTAATTAATCTAGCTAGTGATCTATCAATTTTGTTTGCCTTTTCAAAGAACCAACTTTTTGTTTCATTGCTCATTTGTATTGGGTTTTTTAAATTTCAATTTCATTTAGTTCTGCTCTGATTTTTATAATTTCTTTTCTTCTGCTAGCTTTGGGTTTGGTTTGTTTATGTTTTTCTAGTTCTTTGAAGGGTGGCATTAGGTTGTCGATATGTGATCTTCCAGTTTTATTAATATAGGCCTTAAGTACTATAAATTTTCCTCCGAGCAAAGTTTTGAGTGTGTCCCAGAGATTTTGATAAATCATTTTATTGCTATCATTCATTCTGAGTATTTAAAGACTCAAAACAAAAGATCCTGGTATGGTTTGATTCAAGTGCTAAAATAATATTAAGATTCTCTCTCTTTCTCAACCTCCCACCCTCTTTCCATCACAGATTGATTTATTATTAGGCAAAATCTTTCTATGTATTAAGTAATTATGATAGAAAGAGAGTGTTTCTCTTAAGAATTTGACTATCGCCGGGCTCGGTGGCTCAGCCTGTAATCCCGTGCCTTGGGAGGCTGAGGTGAGTGGATTGCCTGAGCCCACGGGTTTGAGACCTGCCTGGGCAACTTGGTGAGACCTCATCTCTACAATAAATCAAAAAATTAGCCGGGCGTGGTAGCGCACGCCTGTAATTCCAGCTACTTGGAAGGCTGAGGCAGAAGGATCGCCGGAGCCCAGCAGGTCGAGGCTGCGGTGGCCGGGAGTGCCCACTGCACTCCAGTCTGGGCGACAGAGTGAGACTCCAACTCAAAAAAAAAAAAAAAGAATTTGACTATCTTTGGCCTGGT
>CAUYQG010296319.1:0-11694 GCA_963574415.1 Tarsius wallacei
TCTCTCTCTCTCTAATTTACTTTCTAAATAAACTATATTTTCTAATCTAACTCTGTGCAGTTCTTTGCATCTTTCACGTGGCACCAGATCACACAACCCCACCCCAGTGGGTCTGACCTAACACATATGACTTTATATCTGATCATCCCTTCAAGTTTTCCCATCCTGGTCATAGCAATGAATGTCATAGCTATAGTAACACTGATGTCTTGTCTTTCAGCTAAGAACCAAAAGAGCCTATAACTTTTGTGTCACCATCTCAACACCTTGTATATAAGGAGGTATATTTATACTTATTTAACACGTGGAAGATTTGAACAAAGTAATCATGACTTACCAAAATTAGAATCACATTGATTCTTTGGAAACAAAGTAAGATTTTATACTCATTTTTATATAAATCAAACCAAAGCACAACCAATGACCTGAGGTATTTGGGCAACTTTTGAAAAAGGCCTTTTCTAAATCATTATCTAAAGAATTAATCCAATATCCTCCTTACTTAGTACTAGAATTTATATATAAAAATTGTTCATTTTTATATATCTATGTCCTGATATATAATCTATATGAGAAAATGGTCTTATAGATATTACGCATCTATTTATTTTATAGATCTATGTAGACAACCTATATCTATTTTTATCTGTGATATATATATGACAAAATGATATATATGAACAATGTTAGCAGCTCAAATAACTCCTTTAATGGGATAAGAAATCCTTGTAACTGATTTAGGTTGCCAACTTCAATCAGAGTTTTCCTTTGTGAGAGGCAGTCATGTAAACTGATCTAGTTCAGCTGATAGTAACAGTCCCAGAAATCCAACACAGAAGAGTGTTTTTTAATAAAAATGTATACAAGATTGGAATGTTGATAAGATACTTGCAAATGTATATAGAAATATGATAATTTATACTATTTTGTGATAAGACTCCTGGTTGGCATTAGTGATGCGTCATATGATTGCATTAATTGCAAAGAAGAAACTCAAAATGGCATAATTGTGCCTGATGTTCAAGTAATAGAAATGGAATTTAAAGTGTTGTTAGAAAATGGAAAATGTTACTGAGGTGAAAAGACTTTAAAAACATGAATGCAAAACCAAACCATTAGCACATGTAACCCTTTCAAGGTAATATAAAGCGTGCAGTAGAGCTTCAGCCACCACCCATCAACTCAGACAAGGACAAAAGACATGTGGGAGGTGAGTATTCACCTCCAGTGGGTCATCTCTGAAAGCGCTGAAGAGACTGGTTGTGTGCTGTAGTATCCTCAAGCCGTTAAGTCATAAGTAAATAGGCTGGTATCTTTAGTCTAAAAGTCAGCCTAGCATAGTGGCTACATGGGCCTGACTATGAGTTGCAGCACAAAAGAGTGGTCTGAGCGTGAACTCTGTGTGCCAAACTGCCTGAGTTCAAACCCTGGCTGTGCTGCTAACTTGCATCCTTGGACAAATCATTCTGCCTCTAATTTCTTAATTTATAAAATGCAGAGACACTCATACCTTTCTTCAGCTGATTGTAAGGGCTGAACAAGTAAATATTTGTAAAACCCTTGGGAGAGTATGGGCACATAGTAAATGATATATAGATATTTTTAATATCTATGTAGTGCTTTTTGAGCAATGGCTGCTGCATGTTTCCTAAACTTTGGCCCCCTCTCATACCTTGGAGAGGTGAATCTCCTCTCTCTCTCTCTCTCTCTCTCTCTCAGTCTGTCTCTCTCTAATTTACTTTTTAAATAAACTGTATTTTCTAATCTAACTTCTGCACAATTCTCTCCATCTTTCACGTGGCACCGGATCACACAACCCCACCCCGGTGGGTCTGATTATAATGATTATAAAAATATATACATGGTGTTTTTTAGGGCAAATATTAGCTGCTCTGGAGACCCATCCTCTGAGAGATCTCCTTGGTTAGAGAGCTCAGAATGAATCCTGTTGAATTATAGGGATCATAATCCATGGAGGGTTCTATCCCGGCCAACCACACATACCCTTGACTGAGGCAATTTACTCTCACTCATGTGTTTAGCTCTAATGATAGCCGATTAGACCAGAGATAAAAATTCTGACTAAATCTGGATAAAAAGATTCTTTCCTCAAAAGTTTTCAAATGAGAGAACTGAAAAACTGGGCTAACTTTGGTGGTTCTTAATATATGCAGTGAATTATTATTTATTATAGTTACCTTTCTGTGCAATTGATTTCGAAAGCTTATTCCTCCTACCTGAAATATAACCTCTGACCGACATCCCCTCAATACCTCCTCTCCCCACGCCCAGCCTCTGGTAACCACCATCTACTGCCTACTTCTATGAGGTCAACTTTTGTAGATTCCACATATAAGTGAAATCACGTGGTATTTGCCTTTCTGTGCCTAGCTTATTTTACTTAGCATAATGTCTTCCAGGGTCCATCCATGGTGCTACAAATGGCAGAATTTCCTTCTTTTTTAATGGTGAATAGTGTTCCATTGTACACACACACACACACACACACACACACACACACACACACACATATATATACACATACACACATACACACCACATTTTCCTTTACCCATTCATCCAATGATGGACACTTAGGTTGATTCCATATCTTGGCTATTGTGAATAATACTTCAGTGAATACGATGGGAATACAGATATTTCTTTGACATACTGACTTCAATTTATACCCAGAAGTGGGTTTGCTGGATTGTATGCAATTCTTTCTTTCTTTTTAGGTTAGAAAACATAGTTTATTTAAAAAGTAAATTAAGGAAAGAGAGAAAGAGGAGGGTCACCTCCCCAAGGTAGAAGGGGGAGTCAAAGCTTAAGAAAACACGGCCTGGCCATAGCTCAAAGAGCACATGGCCACACCATAGCTCAGCAAGGCAATGGTCATGGCAATGGCCTAGCAATGGTTGTTAATTCTATTTTTAGTTTTTTGAGGAGCCTTCATACTGTTTTCAATAATGACTGTACTAATTTACCTTCCCACTAACAGTGCACAAGAGTTCCCTTTTCCTCTCATTCTTGCCAACACTTGTTATCTTTTATCCTTTTGATAATAGCCATGCTGACAGGTATGAGGTGATATCTCATTGTGGTTTTAATTTGTATTTCCCTGATAATTAGTGATGATGAGCCTTTTTCATATGTCTGTTGACCATTTGCCTGTCTTCTTTTGAGAACTGTCCATTTAGGTCTTTTGCCCATTTTTAAATCGAGTTCTTTGGTTTCTTGCCATTGAATTGTTTGAGTTCCTTGTATGTTTTGGGTTTTAGCCCTTTATCAGATGTGTGGATCGCAAATGTTTTCTCCCAATCCATGGATTGTCGCTTCACTCTGTTAATTGTTTCCTTTGCTGTGCAGAAACTTTACAGCTTGATGCCATTCTTTTTGTTTATTTTTTGCTTTTGTTGCCTGTGCTTTTGAGGTCATATTCACAAAATCTTTGCCCAGATCAACATTGTGAAGCATTTTCCCTATATTTTCTTGTAGTAGTTTTATAGTTTCAAGCCTTACATTTAAGTATTTAGTTCATTTTGAGTTAATTTTTCTATGTGGTATGAGATACGAGTTTAATTTTATTCTTCAGCACGTGTATCCAACACCATTTATTAAAGAGACATTCCTTTCTCCCTTGTGTATTTTTGGCATCTTTGTCAAAAATCAATTGGTCATAACTTTGTGGGTTTATTTCTGGGCTCTCTATCCTAGTCCACTGGTCAATGTGTCTATTATGCCAGTATCATGCTGTTTTGATTACTATAGCTTTGTAAGTCAGGTAGTATGATGCCTTCAGCTTTGTTCTTTTTGCTGAAGATCCTTTGGCACATCTTTGTATGTGGTTTCACACAAATTTTAGGATTGTTTTTGTCTACGTCTGTGAAAATGACCAGGCTAAGCTCAGGTGAAAGATCAGGTTGAATCAGAGCTGGAGTGAGCATTATCACAAAACAAAATTACAGACCAGCATTTGTCATGGAAAAGCACAAACCAAAAGCCATATATCAGAAGCCAATTATGAGACTGTTTTGTATCTTTACAATAAATTCCCTTTTTCTCTATAGCTTAGTTTGAATGGGCATTATTGAGACAGTGCTAGAACAACTTATGGTACTAGAAAATAAATACAGAGCACCTCTTATTGTGTGTGCCACTGGGCAAGATACTGTGAGGAAGTACTGGAAAGAATGTTCATTCATTAAGGTCCTCAAGGGCGTCAGGCAGTGCTAGGCACTTATATATATCATCTCATTTAAGCCTCACAGTAATCCTATCATGTCAATCTTATGACCCCATGTTCACAGGTGAAGATGCTGTGCTGAGGCTCCAAAAAAAAAAAAAAAAGAAGAAGAAGAAAAAAAGATGTGCTCTCCCAGGGAAAGACAGAGCTAGCTTTTTTCTTTTCTTTTTTTTTCCCAAATTTTTGCAATTTAAGTCCCATGTCTTTTAAAGGAGTGTGTTCAAGGGTATGACATAAAAATATGCATCCAGTAGCGTTAATTCTTTAAATTATCCAAAATGCATTCAGACCGTTCTGTGCAATATTCTAATTATTGCAGAGCCAAAGAAAGCCAGTCTCTGCCCTCTTCCATTTTAAATAGTAAACTAAAGCCAGTAAGTGTAAGGCCTTAGTCATCAGTGTAGGAAATGCGTTTTAGGATAAGGGGGAATAATAACTACAGCACTGGGTTGACCTTGGGAGAGGAAGCTGAGGAATTTCACTTCTATAATGATCAAAGTGAGAGGAAGCCATCAGTTCATCTGGGCTCAATCTGGCAACTTTCCTATTGTCAGAAGAGCCCAGAGGAGTCTCCATGTGGAAGTCATCTCTTCCTCCTCTCCACTCCTATGGCATTTGGTTAATAACAGGCTTCTCACCTCTAATAGCAGATATCTATATTAGATGCATTCTGGAAACTCTTTTACAGAATTGTGCAAGGCAGAGCAGCATTCTGAAATATCATTGTTTACAGATATCAGTATAAACTTTATTAAGAAATCTCAAGTCTTTGGCATATAAACATTGAAGAATTCGATTTTTTTCAAGAACTGTCACCAGCTATATTATGCTCACCACCACCCCCCCCCACACACACTTCCCTTTTGATACTGGGTAGTGGTTTCCTTAATAATACTTGGTTAGATTGCATACACTTTTAGTAATTTGGGGCTATTAAAATAATCTCTCTTCAGTCCTGTTCTTATAAAACTTCAACCCCAATCTTATTTTAAGTTATCTCTCTCCCTTCCCTAAGTACAAGGTAGCAGTGTATGCGATGGGGAAGGTGCCTGGCTCCCAGCTACCTCCTTCTCCTTCTTTCTTCCAATGCTTGTTCTTCATGGACAGCAGAGAAAGAGGAGGGGAAAATAAAAAGATGAGGTGCCTCATCCTCTTACTGGCTGGGCTGCAGTCCTCTACTTGATTGACCATAACTACTGTTTCCATTGGGTTGGGTTCAAGGTGGACGGGTGGTGGTCCCCATATGTCTCCATGACAGAGGGCTCATTCTCATGCAGCTAATGAAGCCTGAGCAACACCTTTCCATATTTTAGCCTCATCTTCCGGCTGACTGAGCTGGGGATCTCAAGCTCCATCTCTCTGGTGTGTACATATTCTTGCTCTCCATCAAGCAGTGGTCCCAACAAAACTATCGCTTCTTGGATCATCTACTATTTGTGGCAAACTCTCAGGCTTTCAGACGAATGAGGGTCCCATCTGCCATGTCCCTCAAGAAACATGGCCAACAACTCACTGGTTCTTTTTCCCTCTGCTCTGGTATTTTAGGCATAGATTCACTAATCTCCTAGCTAGCTAAGTAGTCATTCAAACAAGGAATGAAATGCCAGTTTTCCCTTCTACATATCCCTGATTTTTACAAGATTCTGTTGGTACCCCTTTTCTATTGGATTTAGGTAAGGGAGGAAGTGGCCCTTCTTCTCCCCTTGTTATGCAAAAACTAAAATCTCCAGACATCTCTTTCTCTCCGAGATGGTGTGACCCATTCTTCATAAGCCCTACTAGGAGGCAGCAATCTTCACACACGACAGTTTTCTGTCCTTAGGATGAGCAAAAGGAAATCCCCACTGAACATTCTGTTAAACAAATCAATCATCAATATATCCAAAATATACTCATGTTTATGTCAAACAACATGTTTATTTGTACAATTTTAATCTCTCTATGAAATTTGTAAAGTTCTATTTTTATTAGATTTTTTTCTTTTTATTTATTTTGCTCAGAGGCAGTTATTTATGATTTCTCCTGGATAAGAGCCGTTAATCAGGCATATATGGGGAAAGGAAAGGAAGGAAAAGCAGTGGGTTAAGTATCTTCTATTTTGTAATGATAGATAAACAGTCATTCTGCCTTATACCTTGACTAGCACTAGCACATGTGAGTACACACACACACGTATCTCCTAACTCAGGGTTGAGGGAAGCTGTTTCTCCTGCAACATCCCTCTTCATCATTTCTTTTACACAAAAACACAGACCTGGGTCCTGACACCATCTTTAGGAGAGAACTAGGGATATAAATCAGGACAAGAGAGGGGAAAAAATGTTGACTTTCTTATAGGCAATATTTTTCTTTTTCTTCTTTTATTTTTTTGTTTCTTTGTTTTTGCTCCTTCCTTCCTTCCTTCCTTCCTTCCTTCCTTCCGTCCTTCCCTCCCTCCTTTCTTCCTTCCTTCCTTCAGTCCTTGAAGTCTCACTCTGTCGCCCAGGATGGAGTGCATTTCACGGCCACCCCAGCATCAACCTGCGGGCCCAGGCAATCCTTCCACCTCAGCCTTCCAAGTAGCCGGAACTGCAGGGCACTACCATGCCTGGCTAATTTTTGATTTATTGTAGAGACGAGGGCTCGCAAGCTTGCCAGGCTGGTCTTAAACCCACAGACTCAGGCAATCCACTTGCCTTGGCCTCCTGAAGTGCTGAGCCACCGAGCCCCGCCTTTCTTTCTTTTATATTTTTGTTTTTTCTTGTTTTTCATTTTTCTTCTTTTTTCTTTTTTGCTATTTTTGTTTTTGTTTTTCTATTTTATTCTTTTTATGTTTTCTTATAGACAATACTTTTCTACTTTCTTTAGAGAAAAACAGTTAAAATAGTACAATAACTCATGGGATTTTTAAATATTAAATAAGAAATCTCAAAAAATTCTCAAATAATTGATTTTAATATTAACAAAGAGGAACTGGTGAAATAGGGAATAAATTTTGGATATTTTATTATTATTATTTCTTTTAAGACTGTGGTTCTTCTTCTTTCCTTCCTTTAATTTTTTTTCTTTAAAAAATATTTATTGGTTTTCTTCCCTTAACTTGAGGTGACAGAGCCAGCAGGGATGATGAGATCTGCAGGGCTGAGGTGTTGAAATTAGTCAGGGCAGCCTGTAATCCCAGCACTTTGGGAGGCCAAGGCAAGTGGATTGCCAGAGCCCGTGGGTTCAAGACCAGCCCAGGCAAATTGGCGAGCCCTCATCTCTAAGATAAATTAAAAAAAAAAATTAGCCAGGTGTGGTAGCACATGACTGTAGTTCCTGTTACTTTGAAGGCTGAGGCAGGATTGCTGGAGCCCAGCAGGTCGACGCTGGGGTGGCTGTGAGCATGCCACTGCACTCCAGTCTGGGTACCAGAATGAGACTCCAACTCAAAAAAAAAAAAAAGAAATGAATCAGGACTTGGAAGGTTAGTGAGATCCAGGATCAGCAGGGCCAGAGTAGAATAGGGGAGGGAGGGTCAGGAGATGATGCCCTATGAAGAAAATAAGCAGATAAATACATGAAAGGATGATGAGCCAGCTTTTTCACAGTTGCAGAAAGGAGTTACAAATATAGAAAGAATAAAGACTAAAATAAACTCTGTAGAGTTGGATTGGAACAGAAATTATTAGTGTGAACTCATGACTTTTACTATGTTAGAAACAGAAATAGATACAGATATATGCATTCATATTTACATAAACATACATCCATTTCTTAGCTCTGTCCCCTGAGAGGGCTTTGAAGCAATGAACACGCCTAATGTGTAAATCTTGGCTTCTAAGTATCATTTTCCATTAACAGGCTCTTTGGAGAAATGGGCAAGGCAGGGAAAGTACAAGATAAGCATGGAACATAGTATTGTTCCAGAAATTAAGGAAATTTCAAAAAGTTACAGAGACCTGTCAAAATCACATAGGAACCAGCTTAAAGTGGCTCCCACTAGCCAAAGAGCATTTTATTCTTTTTTATTTTATTTTATTTTATTTATTTATTTATTTTGAGTTGGAGTCTCACTCTGTTGCCCAGGCTGAAGTGCAGTGGCATGCTCATGGTCACCACAGCCTCGACCTGCTAGGCTCAGGTGATCCTTCTGCCTCAGCCTTACAAGTAGCTGGAACCACAGGCACATGCTACCATGCCTAGATAATTTTTCTTGATTTATTGTAGAGAGAAGGTTTCGCCATGTTGCCCAGGCTGGTCTCGGACCCTTGGGCTCAGGCATTCCTCTTATCTCAGCCTCCCAAAGTGCTGGGCTTATAGGCGTGAGCCACCACACCCGACCTATTCTTTTTTAAAATAAAGAATGATGCAATGAATTACCACCCACTGAATAAAATGCAAATCTATGAATCTTGCTAAGAGAAATAACATAAATAAATACACAAATAGAGGGAAAGGAAAGCACTTCCCTTCAGTGGGACACCAACTAATAAATGCAGAAGCAATGATGAAATTAGAAAAATCAAATTTGTCAGCTATCATGGTAATATTTTATTTTGGTAAGAATCACCCCAGGATGATAAAACAGGCTGAGAGTTTTTATAGAATAGGGTATTTACATGATTTCAAGGTAGCTCTCCATAAAGATGCTTATTAATTACAAAGGGGAAAAAATACAACAACTCTACAGTGGCGATCCCTGACAAACACTTCCTTCACCAAATGATCAGATTTAACATAGCCAGAGATGGGACATATTGACATCATGTCCTTTGTACCCTGATATACTGAGGAGAACACAACATCACCTTAAAAGGACCTGTCAAAAATGCATAACCTCAATCTAATCATGAGAAAGCATCAGGCAAATTCAAATTGAAGGACATTCTGCAAAATAATTGTCAAGTATGCTTCAATAATATTGAGGTCACAAAAGACAAGGAAGACTGAAAAAGTGTCCCAGATTCTGGAGTTTAAAAAAATATAAAAAAAGACATGACGATGAAATGTAATATGTTATCCTGTATTGGATATTAGACCAAACAGGGAATTTCCCCCCATTATGAAGATATTATTGGGGTCCTAGAATTAGTAATATTATATTCATATTAGTTTACTGATTTTGATGGTTGTTCTGTGATTAGGTAAGAGAGTATCTGTGTCTTTTAGTAAATACACAGCGAAATGTTTAGACATTTTCAACTTATCCTCAGTTGATTCTTTTTCTTGAAAAGAAGAAAAAAAAATATATGTCTGTGTGTGTGGTGTGTGTGTGTGTGTGTGTGTGTGTGTGTGTATGTGCGCACGTGCGCATATGTATGAAAAGAATGATAAAGCAACTGTGGTAAAATCTTAACAACCAGAAAACTGGGCAAAGGGTTTACAGAGTATACTCTTCAACCTTTTCTCTAAGTTTAAAATGATTTCAAAATAAAAAGTTTAAAAATGATTTAAAAAATCACTGAAACTCATATTTTACTTTCATTCTGCCAGGGCAGGGGTTTTGCCTTTAGCACCTGCTTTCTCTTGTCTGACCCATTTCCAGGCAGGAGAAAAACCAATGAATACTTGTTTGGATAATTGGCGATTATACTAGTCTTAGCTTCCTCACTAAATTGTAAGCTCCTAGAGGGCTTGAACCACATCTTGTTTCTCTGAATTCCCTGAAGACCCAGTTCTGTGTCCTGTAGATAATTGACACCATTGGTTATTTGCAGAACTAAATGGAATTATGTGGCCACTCAAATGTTATGATAATGATCAGGATGTGACAAAGATCCCCTTTATGGGCCTGTGAAAACAACCACAGTACTAGAAACTGAATCCCCTCTGGGCTTGAGAAAGCCAGGGTCCAGGTTAAGTAGCCCTTTGTGAAGTTGCAGCATCTCTTGGAGCAGCATCTGACTCTCCCCTGAGTCACCTTTGGCAGGGAGCCTTACCCCTGGCCTGTGGTCATTACCCTAATAAAGGACAGCTGGGGCTGCCGACAATAAACTTGCGCTCAAGTGGCAGCCAACCTTAAAAGAACAGTTCCCTCGCCCACTAGAACAGCCCTGCCAGGCCAGAAATTGGCCCAGTGGTTATGTCTGAATGGGATGGATCCATAGAGAGTCAGAAACGGCAGCTGCAAAGCATGCTATATTGATGGAGGAATGTTCAATTTAAAGTGGAAAGCTACCCAGAGTGAGAAGCAGAACTTGCCATGCAGTTTAAAAGCCACCGCTGTATTTTTTAGAAAAACTACATTGGCAGAGACGCCTGACCCAGATCCTACCTCTGGACAGCTGTCCTGTTCATTCGGGTGCAGGGTGAGCTGGGAGTCAGCCTTTATGGCCGTGAATACAGAACAGCTCCAAGTTAGCAACCAGATCTCCAAAGAAGCCACCAGATGTTGAGTATTTTTCAAGGCTTTCTTTGATTCATTTTTTTCTTTGTAATCCTGTATAGGCCACTCTTCCGATGCAGAAATCAACATGTCATGAGGTAGACAAAAAAATAATATTCGGTAATAACCCCCATCACTACGTCACTCTGTGAGCACTTGACATGATTATCCCATTTCATCCTCCCAGCAGCCCATGAGGTATGGACTGGTCCACACCTGGCTCACAGAGAGGCTTACAGAGAAGGTACCAAAGCCACAGAGTTAGTAAGTGAGGGAACTACAGTCTGAACCCAGATATTCCGACAGCAAAGTCGACTGTTTAAGTCAGATCTTTCAAAGTTGGGTATTTTTCCAAGGAAACTTCGGATTGACACATGAATACAGAGATGATACAATGTTTTGTGCATTGAAACTTGTTTTGTTCACACACACACAAACATGCACAATGCTTTGAACATGCAGCATCCCCCAGTGGAGCTAATGATCATACACAGTAGGAGAAGAATGGTATTGGAATGTCAGAAATGCTTATTTGGACTGTTAGGGGCACTGATGGGTATCTGAAACCTGTGTTGAAAGAATGTGATGGGAGCAGTGTGAAGAAGAAGAGGCAAGAACGACCCCCGGACCAACCAAAGCCCGCACGCCGCCCCATCCCCGTGGCCAACGCCTTAGTTCCCCTGCCACCACCACCATGTCCCAGAAAACGGCTGAAGGGGATGCTAAAGGAGAGAAAGCCAAGGTGAAGGACGAAGCCCAGAGAAGATCTGCAAGGTTGTCTGATAACCCTGCTCCTCCAAAGCCAGAGCCCAAGCCCGAGAAGGCCCCAGCTAAGAAGGGAGAGAAGGTACTCAGAGGGAGAAAGGGAAAAGTCGATGCTGGCGAGGAGGGGAATAACCCTGGAGAAAATGGAGATGCCAAAACAGACCAGGCACAGAAAGCTGAAAGTGCTGGAGATGCCAAGGGAAGTGTGTGCATTTTTGATAACTGTGTACTTCTGGTCTCTGTACAGTTTGAAATACTATTTTTTATCAAGTTTTTTTGTTTGTTTGTTTTTTGAGTTGGAATCTCACTCTGTCACTCAGACTGGAATGCAGTGGCC
>CAUYQG010296325.1:0-23720 GCA_963574415.1 Tarsius wallacei
GTGTCTGTAGTTCCAGCTACTTGGAAGGCTGAGGCGGAAGGATCGCCGGAGCCCAGCAGGTCGAGGCTGCGGTGGCCGGGAGCGGCCACTGTACTCCAGTCTGGGCGACGGAGTGAGACTCCAACTCAAAAAAAAAAAAAAAAGAAAGGACCCTTGTAATTCCAGGGGCCTGCCCAGATAATCTGAAATAAATCCTTATTTTAAAGTCAGCTGATTAGCAACCTTAATTCCCCCTTGCCATATAACCTAACATAGTCATGGGTTTTGGAGATCAGGATGTAGACCCTACCTCAATCTAGTATGCACGTTGTTCTCCCTGCTTTGGCTTCTGGGATGCTCAGAGCTATTTAAAAACTATATAGGACGTCATCTTATTTTCTTACCCTTGTTTTCCTTTTGTTCCTACATCCTGATTCCTTCTTAAAGTTCATGTCATTACGTGTGCCCACACATATATATGCCATATCAAAATAGAAATATTCATATTAATAATGAACTCCTAAAAGAGGAGTTGGCAAACAACAGCCCATGAGTCAAATCTGTTTCTAAAAATAAAGTTTTATTAGAACACAGCTTCTGCCTTCTTGCTACAAGGGCAGATAAATAATTGTGGAATAGACTGTATGGTGCACAAAGAAGAAATATTTACTATGCAGCCCCTTACAAATTAGGATGGGAATCCCTATTCTAGACACTTTGAGGGTTAATGGCATGCTACTTTCTCTGTCTCTTGCTGCAAAAGGAGATGATTGTTTCCCCCCAAATCCCTGAAACATGTATTATTAGTTCTATTGTCATTTTTAGGTTTTGGCTTTAGTAGAGGGTAGAGGGTTATAAAATTACCCAGGGAATTTGCAGCAGTGTGGACCTAATAAAAGTCACCTAAGAAAATAAGATGTTTACTTTATTAAGTCAAAGTGTACCTATGGTTATATAGTAGGTTAAGACTGATTAGATTTTGTTATCAGCAGTTACTAAACTCACCACATGTAAACACACATGTATACACACATACACACTCTGCTCTCCCCCACTCAACCTCCAGAAGACTGAGAGGGAGGTAAGTGGGCTCTATCTTCAAAAATCATACAATTTAGCCAGGCAAGGTATGTGCCTGTAGGCCTAGCTGCTTGGGATGCTGAGGTGGGAGTATCCCTCGAATCTGGGAGTTTGAGTCCAGCCTGGGCAACATAGCAAGACCCTGTTTCTAAAAAAAAAAATCATGCAGTTGTTATCAGTTGATATTGACCTTTCTTTTAAATCAGTGTGTAATAGATGAATTATGAATTGCCTAAATGGTGCCATTCTCATGACCATTTCAAGGGAAATGGATTTGAATTTTCTTCTAAAGGGCTACTGCATTTTGAATACCCTTTCTTCAAAGCAATATTTGCATGTGCCTTATGACTAAAACCTTTAATTTAAAATATAGTTTCTTCATGGAATGAAGCACTAGATATTAGATATAGAGAATAGGATCAGGTGCCTCTCATAGGACACCTCCTATCTTAGGGAACTTATGTTAGCTGATACTAAGTCTTAAGAGGCTTAGCTCTTAGCAAGGTGTTTACACCTTTATAATGGCTCGGAAGCACCAGAAGCCCAAGGTTCAACTTGCTCCAGACTCCTGTTAGAATTAAATTTCATTCTCTATCTCTGGGCTCTCTTCCCATCTTTGGTAAGCCCCACCCTTTCTCATCTTAATCTCCCCATGTCTCTAGTAACCATAATTTTAATGATTTCTTTGAAGGTTCACATTTTACTTTTAAAATGTACACCAGGCCTGCTTCATTAACTTGGCGAGATACTTCTGCCTTCGTTTTGGACAATGATTCTTAAATCCGGTGTGTAGAGTAATCAGTAATTGGGCCCATCACTGTTTATCACTTTTCTCAAACGATTCTCTTCTGTTAAAATGCATTTTTCTTTCATGCTTCCTTAATTTGTGTACCTGTTATAGTCTGGGAACAGTGGTAAGATGCTTGTGCAACCATCTTCTGCCATCTTTGATGATCTCAACTTTCATTTATTTACTTGAATAATAAATAATAGGTTATTTTCTTCCCTAAGACCAGACTTCCACTGAGGGATGGTCTAATTTTGCTCTAACATTATATAGAAGAGCTAAAAATTAGGCCAGTTTGTGTTTGTACTGTTCTTGCTGAATTTCTGGACTTTTAATGTTTTCCTTGGTATTTGGTCTCTGCATACAACGTCTCTGCATACAATATATTTTTGTGGTTGTTGTTTTTGAATTGGGGGTCTCACTCTGTTGCCCAGGCTGGAGTGCAGTGGTGTGATCATGAGCTCAGGCAATCCTCCCATCTCAGCCTCCCAAGTAGCTGAGACTACAGGCAAGCACCACCATCACCACCATGCCCAGCTTTTTTTTTTTTTTTTTTGGTAGAGACAAGATCTCACTATGTTACCCAGGCTGGTCTTGAACTCCTGGGCTCAAGCAATCCTCTAGTCTCAGCCTCCCAAAGTGCTGGGATTACAGGCATGAGTCACCATGCCTGGCCTGCATACAATATCTTTTACCTATATTCTGTAGGATCCTGCTTGTTGGATGCTGGTGAGGATATATGAGCAGTGCTGGTCTCCATACAGTATCTAAGGTGCTTATCCCACATGCATACAAATAAGGAAAAGCTACACTAAAATCCAAATCTTTGGTCTAAAGAACCATTTTTTATATTGAAATTTTGTGTTAGGGTTAGACAATATACTCCTGCCACTGAGTTTCATCCTCAATTTAGAACCCTTCTCTAATGATTTTTGGAGAAAAAAATCTGTCACTTTCTTCGCACTTTTCCCAGATGGCGGCTGTTGAGAAAATCACAAACTACTTTTGTTATTTTCCTAAGTATGGTTTAACGATAAATTAAAATATAACCATTATTAGAAATTTATTGTTTAATGTGAAATGATTTTCTGTTGCCATCTTCTAACACTTTCTTGGGAGGAGAGGGCACAGGATTTCTTTTCTATGGGGAGCAGTACTTCCATTTTGAGATCTGCTGAAGGCGTCAACATTCATTCTAGCCATGACCTCCGTGACTTTGATTTGAAGGATTTTTTTTCTATCAACCTCCCACTCAAACCATGTCTCATTTTTAGCCAAGCACACATATTACCACTCTTAATTTTTCTTGATCATTTTAATTGCTGTTTTCTAGATTCTTTCCTTAAACCAAACATTTTTTTTTCATACTTACAGGCTTCTGAATTTTTTGAACTCTTCTGAAACCAGAAGAAGAAGAAATCAAAGAAGGACCCTTACTTTGGTATGTAGACACAACCCTGTTGGGATGCCCTAGAAGTTACCCATGGAATCTTCTCCATAGTGCTTTGTTTTATTCAAAGTAGTTGGAAAATGATTTCGGCCATGAGGATGTTCACCTGTCTAATTTCTGAGATGTAATGATTTGGAATATGTATGGGATAAAAATGAGCAACTTAAACTTTAATGGCTTTACTTCCAAAATGCCTATGTGTCTTTTTGACATTCTGGTATGAATTTGACTTTCGTCATCAGAGCTCTGATGTCCTCTGCACACTAAGATGTTGTACTTACTAACTACTTAACATTGAACTTGAAAAGATGAATCCAGTTGCTAAAGATTCAGTTGGTATGTAGTCAGAAACAATCATGGTTTCTAAAGAAGGTGCTGTCATTATCAGTCACAAGTTTTGATAATTCTAGTGCTTACTTCTGGCTGGTCTTGGTAAGTGCCATGTGGATGGCTCATAGTTGCATTCCTTGTTGAGGCTGAGCATAACTCTGGATCCTCATTGTTCTAGAAAGGAATGAAGTACAATGATAAGGAAATTCAGAGAGTAGTGAAACAAGATGCTGTTTGTTTGGTGGAATTCATTTCTGTGGCTGTATCTAGACTTGAGGATATGGCAAATGTACTCACCAGAAAGTTGTGGTATGAGTTTTGTTACGTAAGAGAAAAGAAGAGAAGAAAAGGAGAGTTTGAGCATCAAGCTTGTTGAAGGCAGAACCAAGTTAACATCTGCTGTTTCTGAGCCTCTTTGTTATCCCCAGAGAAAGAAAGTGTTCACAAATGCTTCCAACTCAAGAAGAGTTCCATTGTCCAGTAAAGCATCTTTCTCACCAGCCGAAACATGCAAGGGAAAATTTTATAATGCCTCAGAAATACACTTTTCCATGCTCTGATTTGAAAATAACAACGCTGTTTAGAAAGAGCAGGGATTTGGGTGCAATGGTGAATGCTTCAGACATCCATTTTGATGAAGTGTTGTGTGGACCAGATGCTTGGTATCAAATGCCTTGATAAAATATTTTAGAAATCAGAGCTGGTTCCCATTAAAAAAAAATAAGCCCCCTGGAGGGGAATTGGCTTATGACTTTCACCATTTTGTTTTCATTTATTTCAAGTAGTTTTTAAAATTAAGTGTATCCATGAACACAACCCAGGCTTGGACTATAGATTTTTAGAAGTCAGTGCTTGACCCCAGATATTTGATGCCTATCTGTGTCTCTTGGTCACCTGGTGCTCTCATCCTGGTTAGCAGAGCCACATCTGCATAGATAGAACACTGATGTTCCTGCATATCAGAGCCCAAAACACTTGAATTTTCCGACAATGAGAACATTGGGTGTTTCTCTTTGTGTGTGCTAATGGTATGGACTGATTTTGCAGAATCACTGCAGCAAGCTGTAAATGATGTATGAAATGAAAAATTCCTGTCCAGTGCACAGAGCGAATATATACAGTTCTATGTAATCACTGTGGTGCTGGGCTATTTGTTTTAATATTTCCTTCAGACATATAGTAATTTTTTTGGTGAGTCATATCCAGATGCTCGCCATTGGCACATTGCTCAGATTTCCTTTATATGTATTTTCAGTGAATTTCAGCATTGTGTAAGTATACTTCAATTAATAGAATACTGGATTTTAAAAGATTAAAATATTAAAAATAATATTTTGTAAGGACAATACCAACATTTTTATTTTAAAAAATTTAGGAAATACTGAAGAACCCATTTAATCCCATTATGGAGAAATATTAGTTGTTTACAATTAGTATGTATTCTTCAAGGTGTTTTCCCCCGTAATAAGATTACAGTCTTTTAAAAAAAAATTATCCTACTGATTTACTTGTAAATTTTTATCCCCAGCTACTAAGTGGTCTTCTGCAATGTAACTTTTAATCATTGCATGCCATTCAGAAAAGTTTTATCCATTCCTGTCATTGAATAGTGAATATTTAGGGTTTTTTTCCTAATTTTGCTAATATAAATAATTTTCAATATCAATACTAAAATGTTTATGCATGGTGGATCACGCCTGTAATCCCAGCACTTTGGGAGCCTGAGGAGGGAGGATTACCTGAATCCAGAAGTGCAGGACCAGCCTAGGCAACATAACAAGACCTCGTCTCTACATAAAGTTAGCCAGGTGTGGTGGCATGTGCCTGTAGTCCCAGCTACTCGGTAGGCTGAGGCAGAAAGCTCACCTGAGCCTGGGAGGTAGAGGCTGTGATAAGCCATGATCATACCACTGCACTCCAGTCTGGGTGACAGAGTGAGACCCCAACTCAAAATAAATACATAAAAATGAAATGTTTATGTGATTTCAGTAATTTTGGGTATATATATATGGTAATACCAAAATTGCCTCTCGTCTCTTTCAAAATTTTCTTTACTGTTGCATTTGTTTTTCCATGTTGGTTTTTGATGATGAGTGGATCATATTTATAAATTGCTGAAATAAACTGGACTCTCTATAATATTGAGCCATTCTATTGGAAAACAAAGTATCTATCTAGTTAATGGTAGATTTTTCTAACATGGATTTGTCCTTGTGTACCAGAAATAAGCTTCCCTAAGTCATGAGAGTGTTTTATTTAGGGTTTTAATATATATATTACTTTAATTCTTTTTTGTACTATTTTTGTTAATTTCTTGACTGAGGGTAATCATAGCCTCTTAGCATTAATTAATAAGATTTCTTCATCCTCCTCATGCTCTGGAACAATTTATTTAATAAATAGCGTGGAATAACCCTTCATCCTTAGATGTGATAAAATTAGTGTCTGCAATTGGTTCATTTGGGAGAGAAGTTCTTTGAAACCTCTCATTTTCTTTCAAGATGATTGACCTGTGCAGGTTATTTTTTATTTCTTATTCAATCAGTTTTGTTAACTTATATTTTCCTGTTGGAATATCAACTCATTTAAAGGTTAAATTTGTTAGCATAGATGCATATAAAATATTCTGTTGCAATTTAAAAAAAATTCTGTAAGTTTATTGTTAAATCACTTTTCTCATTCTTAATAAGTAATGACTTTTTTTCTTGATTAGCTTTGCCAGAGTTAGTTTTGAAGAACCACCTCAAATTCACTTACTATTTCTGGTTTTTCTATCATGTTGCTAGCTTTTAAAATTGTATGCTTAGTTCGTTCATTGTTTGTTATTGTTTACTAATAAAATATTTAGAACTGAATGTTTCTATGATTTTCATTTTAGCTGCATCATATAACTTTCAATACATTATATTCTTATTTTATTCATTATTTAATACCCTAAAGTGATATTTTGATGTCCTCTATGATCCAGAATTATTTTATAATAATTTTAAAATTTAAAATGATCGACTTTTAAGACTTCATAAGTTATTAATAATTTCTAGTTTGACTTAATTGCCCCCTAAAATATACTTGTGATGACTTTTACTTAAATTTTTTTGGCATCTTTTGGGGATAGCGTAAATGATCATCTTTAGGAAGGAATCCATGGTCACTGGAGATGAAGGTCATGTTCCCCAAGGTAGGCAATTTACTAATTATATTATTAAGCTCCTCTATATCATGGTGGCTTTTGGGTCTCTTTTATCTTTTTTGACCAACTGCGAGGCATGTTCAAGTCCTTTACTAATTTATTCTTATTATTCTTTAACTTTTATTTATAGAGATATTCACATTCTGTAAATTAGTACAGTATTATTTGGCACATGAACATTGCATATTTGTGTTGAATTGTGCTCCCTTAATATAAAATCTTTGCCCACTTAATGTATTTTGCCTTGACTTTTCGTCTGATATTAATATTAAAACTTCTATTTTCTTTTTATTTGTATCTCCTTAATATATATTTGCTCGTCTTTCTACTCATCCTTTTTGTACTCATTGGTCTTAGGTGCCTCTCTTGTAGTTGATACATCATTGTTTTTTGCCTCGTGATCAGTTTTGTACTTTGTCTTCTCTCTTTTATTCTTTGGGTGTCTTTTTATTACCCATTCTCCATCTTTGGACATACAGACTATACCATTCTTTGTTAGTATTCTATAGTGTTTATGTTGGTATTAAATTTTATCTTCATTTAAGCTTTTCAGAAATATTCTTTAATCTGCATATCTATGTCTAATTTAATGGCAAATCAATCATTATTATATCTTCTATTTTAAATGGAAGAATTTAGTGCACTTCTCACTATCCCCTCAACCATGTACTGCTCTCCTCCAGCTCTGTTTTTTTTTTTTTTTTGAGTCTTTAATTTTTCTCAGTCTCTCAGTGAGTTTGAATATGACTTTAGATAATTTTGCAAAGAAGATACATGGTTAGTATGTTTTCTGAGTTCACACATTTGTGTGGATATTTTCTTTCTTTCTTTAGGTGTGCAATTCTTGAGTCGTACCATTTCCCCTGCAAAATTGTGTAATTTTGTTTTACTAATTTCCACAGTTGAGGCGAGACATTTTTTTAAGGATAATTGGAACGTGTATGTGTGTGTATTGTTGTCTTTTCATGCCTAGATACTTGTGAGACTTTATTCTTGAAACTCAAAATTTTTAACAGGTTCTAGATATGGGTTTGCCTTGATAAGATCATCCTGTTTATCTGTATTCACTGAAATTTTTTCAGTTGATAAGTCTTTTTCTTCATTATAGTTTAAATTATTTATTTTATTCCATTTATCCTGATCTTCTTTTCAGGAACCTCAGTGAGCTACATATTGAAACAATAAGTTCTACAAAGGCAGTAAAACTGATATGGAAGCCATTTCAGTTTTGTTTTCCGCTCTTTACCTGGATACATAGATACAGAGCCTGACACATTCAAGGACCTCACTAAATAATTTTTTTAGTGGGTAGGTGAATGAATGAATTAATTATAATTCCAACTCTGATGTTTATATGTGTTTTTTCTCTCTAATAATTTTCATCTTACTGTTTCCTCTTCTTTTTAGGGAAGTTTTGGGAAATGGGCTTTTCAATTAATCATAAGACTGAAGGCCAAGATGCTGCTCAAGGGTACTTGGGCTCTGAATTTGTTTCCCTAGGCCCTCTTCCCTGCCTTCCCACAAGGATAAAGCTTTAATGGAACTGTCTTTGGCTTGAGAACCAAGAAAGTCTCATAAGTCTGAAACGGTCCCTCTTCACATATAACTATTTCAAGTTGTTTGCAGGGATGATTAAGTCCAAGTATAAGAAAGGAGGCATTGCAGCTGGAACAGAGCCCAGATTGAAAGTCCCTTCTTGGGCAGAGTATAGCATTGACAACTAGCTTGCCTCTGTGTCATTGAGCTTTCATTGCATAACAAACCACCCCAAAATTTAGTGACTTATGTTAGCAACCATGTAGTAGCTCATGGTTCTATAGGCCAATGATTAGACTGGGCTCAGCTGGGCAGCTCTTCTGTAAGTCTCACATGTGATAACATGTCACTCATGGGACTGCAGTCAGCTGGGTGCTAGTTTTTCCTGATAGCCTCCTGCACATGTCTGGTGTTAGAGTCACACACCTGGGAGCTCCTAAATCATCAAGAGAGGGTAAATCTGAGTGCATCACTGTGTGAAGATTCCATTGGCCATTCCATTGGTCACCTGAGCATTCCAGATGCTTAATTGGAGAAAGTGTCACGTCCTATTGCAAGGGTATAGATACAGGGAGGGGGCGAATGTGAAGCCATCTTTACAATTCACTACATTCCCATCAGGGACCCTGAAAACCAAGGGAATTCATGCTGAGTCGTATCTATTCCTGACTATGTTGCCCCCCTTGGCCAATTAAACTGAAACTTAATCTAACCTTACGGTGTGTGTTTGATCTCTTCCAACGGATTTTTAGTCCTGAAATGTTACACTGTGTGCTTTCCAGCTTATCATTCTGTATTTATTGCCTTTAATGTGGATTTGCATTCTGCCAATGTGTTTTTGATTACACACAGTCTCTCATCTCATTCATCTTTGTTTTTTTTAAATTCAGTTACTTTTGTATATCTTATTTTTTCTTATAAAATTCTATCCCTTTTATGGTGAAGTCTATTTTGTACTCTTCTGTAGGTGCAAAATTGTTTATTTTAAAAATCATCATTATATACTAACTTTGTGCCAGGCACTGCTTGAGTACAATAGCAAGCAAGACTTGACCCCTTCCCTCAAGGAATTTCCAGTTGAGTACGTCTTCTGATTTCCCCAAGTATATTTTCAGAAGCAATGATCTGTCTCTGAGTTTGGGAGTTGTTTTTGTTCCCTTCTCCTGTGGCAGTCTATCATGGATGCTTTGTTTGGTGTTTGTCACCAGACTTAGGGGGCTTGTTCTTAAATCTGTCTTCTTATGTGCTGGTCAGATTTCCTTCCTAATCTATATCTGGAGGATGTTTTGATGTGAATACCTCCTAGGTCAATTCCTATTCAGGGAGCATCACTCTGCCTAAAGTCTAAATCTCTGTTCGGATGGAATATGTAAAAAATTCAGATTCCCAACACTGTTGTTCTTGTTCTGCCCCAAGTGTAATTCAGCACTTCAATTTTGAGATTTCCCAGGGAAATATCATACCTTTTCCACTTCCTTTTTTTGTTTTGTTTTGTTTTGTTTCCCTGCAGTTGGTATTTCTAAATGGATGGCAGGATAGTTTTTTTGTGGAAAAATAGTCTAGTTCCTCATAAAACAATACTTGCCCGATATAGAGACAGCTGCTCATTTTTTGATCTTCTACAATGGCAGACTGTGAGGCCCTGAGGAGTCTCTTACATGTTGGTAATAGGGTGGGAATGGGATTCGTTTGACAGCAGGAGATGTGTAAGGTCTTTTTTCATCTTCTCTGTTTATTGGCATGATTTTATAATTTTCAGCAACTCTCTTTGAAATAATATTTTATACATACAAAATGAAATATGTGATATACATGCAAGTTACACAACAAACAGGGAAATGAATATCTGTGAACTTATGATTCTGCTGAAGAATAGGAACATTAATGGGATTGTGGTACCTATGTGCACCTTCCCGAGTTCTTATCTTTATATCCTTATCCCCTCCAAGAGATGGCCACTATTCTGAATATAGTGCTCCCTGCTCTCTTGCCTTCCAAACACAGTTATATGTTGAACTAAGCAGTACATGGTTTCGATTTTTGAAATTTTTGAGTGTTATAAAAATTGTAAAACATTGACTTTAGACTGATCCAGGTGACACATTTTCACTCAATATGATGCTTCCATGATCCATATATGTTGCTGCACATAGATGTGTTTGATTCATTTCCACTGCTGTTTAGTAGGTCTTTGTGTAAATGCACTATGTTTTTTAACTATTAATTTAATTTAAAACAACGTACCTTATAAAAATAATGTTACTTTGAATATTTTGGTATACTTCTCCCAGTCTTTACATGTAAGAATTTCTCATGGCTATATAGATTCTTTATATTCATAAAAAGTATATAATTGTAAATACATAAAATTGTAAAGTATAAAAGATTGTATGGTCTTATGATCCTTTTTTCTTCTCTTTTTTGAAAGCAAGAGTTTATTAAGAAGACAGAAAAGCTCCCAAGCGGGAGGGCGCCCAAAAGAAGGGTTGCCCTCTTATGATCCTTTTAATGTCCACAGAACCTTAGTGTTGATTGTGGATGCTTCCTTATTATTCTGTCTCATTATGTGCTGATCAATTTTATTATTCTTTTGAAAAAAACAACTTTTTTTTTATCATGTTACATGATGCTTGTTTTCTATATTTCTAATTTCTGTTTTATCTGTATTATTTGATGTTGGTTCTGAGTTTGGAAAGACAGGTACTACAACTTGGCCAATTAAGAGCATAAAATGCTTAAATATTTGTCAGACATGAAATAGGCTTGATAGTTTAGATCAGAGTATAGAAAATTCTGTTTTCAGTGTGTTTTTAAAGTTTCAGGTACCCTGAAGTTGAGAAATGTTAACAGAGAAGTCTTCAATACTTAAGATTATTTGGCTTCAATTAAGGGTTAATATTGGTGATATATTTAGACTTTATTATCTCCTAAGTTCAACTCTTCTTGTTCCCAGAATGTTCTTGTTCCTTCTTCTTTTCCTGGCTCTTGATAAAGGTAGATTCCAAGGTGAAAGTATGTGCTCTAGTAGTGCCAGTGTGGAGATTACATAATAGATAGAGTTTTTCTAATTGATTTGATCTGTTAGCCATAGCCACCTTATATACACTATTCTATCCTTAAATTACCATTGATTTTTATTTGCTTTGGTAACCTATGTTTCCTACTTTGTATTCTTTTTCTTGAATCTATCACTCATTCTTGGTTAGTATCAATTTTCTTAAGCTAGTATTTCTGTTTCTGAAAAAAAAGCAGAAAGATGACACCATTAAATGGGCCATTTAACTGGAGATTGGCATGTAAGACATTCTTTTTTCTATATATATAATGAGAGAGATGTATATAGGTTAATGTATGTATTTATAGAGAGAACTATTACAGCTATTTTATGATATTTAAAACTAAATGCCACAGTTGTATTTTTTTCTAAGTAAGTCTAAACTCCCCTTAAAGGAAAGCTGGAAAAGTAGTAATTTGGAACTAGTTGGCTTAACTTAAAAAGCTCCCCTGTGACATCGGAGTGTGTTTCGTGCAATTGCTTTCCTAGACTTCCTCATTAAAATATTGACTACTCTTTTTCTTCTGTAAATGCTAATCCCGGCTCCCATGTACATGTATTTACATTTCACTGCAGGCAGCCTGCCAGGTTAGAAATAAAACCAATTTGTTAATATCACTATTTTCTTTTCAGCAAAGAAAATATGCATTAAATTAAAGGTTTTCTAAAAATAATAAGAAACGGCTCCTGTTGCTCCCAACCATGTATTTGTCTCTCTGGCTTGAGTTATGATGGCTTCTCTTTATCTGCTTTCATTTCTCTGCTTTTCTCAGCCCTGGCCAACTCTACTGTAAAACTCTGGATTCTCAAACCCTTCCCCCCAGTCACGGGTCCTGATGTTGGCTTTGCCTCATCTGCCTCACTCTTCCTATTGTTGCACTTTTTCTAGCCCTGTCAGTGCCCATCCAAGGATGGAAAACACTATTTTTAAAAGGATGTGAGCAAATGTGGTTAATCCTGACCAATAACACGCTGCTGTGATGGAGCATTCTCCCCAGAAATCTTGGAAATCTTCGAACTGCAAGAGGGTTCCCATTTGATTTATGATTCATAAGTGGATCAGTGTTATTAAAATCCACAGGAGTCCTTTGTTCATGTAGTCATTCCAAGGACCACCCATCATGCACTTCCATACACTATTTCCAACAAGAGCATCCTTTTGGAGCCCATAGCTGTTTCTTAAATAATCCTTCTGTAGAAAGCAACTAATTATGCAACTGAACATCAAGTCGTATTAGAATATTTGTGCACATCAGGCTATCTCAACTTGTGAAGTCAAGTGAATTTTCAATAAAAGCTAACAGTTATTAACCTTATTAGCATACTTTTCCTGGCTGGATGCTACTCTTTACTTTGTTGAATATTTTATTTATAAAATGGATTGATTGATATTTACCATTATACCTGTAATCCTTAAGAAGAAAGGAGTCATTTGCAAATGTCACTGTATAGTTTGGTTCTGGGAGGAGTGAAATGTAGCACCTAAAAATTGGCACATACATTTTGTTAGTTTCTCCTGCTTTTTTCTTATTTCATTTTGTTCCTCTCTCCTCTTTTATTTTCAGTCAAATGATGGGCTTTGCTCTAGCAAGGTTAGAAGAACAGGGTCTCATTGACAATCTCTATGTTCTATTTTTATTTTCGGGAAAATATTAAAGAAAAAAAAAGATTCCACCTAAGTAGTCTGTCTTCCATTTTTGTCTTATCTTGTGGCTCTGATTCTTTACTGCAAAGTGTCCTTACTGAACACCGGAGTTAGGAACAGTTTCCTCTCCTGAGCACTTTCATCTTTTGTAATATTGTTCCATTTTATTCCTATTCCGTTTGAATGGAGTTGTTGGCCTCTCCCTTGCATTGTTGTTTTCATATTTTAGATTGGTGCGCTGTCATGTCCACTTCCTAAATTCTGTAAAAACTTGAGCTGGATGTAAACCAACAGCTTAATGGTCTTTCTGCTACAGTCTTTGGTCCCGAACGCGGTCAACGTTGAGATACTTCTCAGGAAGACATATTTAGCAGTGCAGTGTTGTTCCATGAGGGAAACCGCTTCATCCAGCTGGTAAGCAATTTATGCCCTGAAGCATGAAGATTTCATAGCCCTTGTAATTTTATCCTTCCTGGTGTCGCTGCAGGTGCTATTTTTATTCATATAAATATTTAATCTGCTATAAAACTTATTAAGCTGTTGGCCTCAATAATATTTTTTGGCAGCAAGTTCCCTAGGTTAAAGGGACACAGTCAAGTACAACAGCTTAGCTCAAGATCAGTTTTAAATAAAGGTATAAAAGGTGATTTTCTGAGACTTAAAAAAAATACCCAAGCAAAGCTGTTTGGGGTTTGACGAGGACATTTCCTAATAACGCTGCCACGGTCTCAGTAGCTCTGAGCTGGTATCTCAGAGACCAGGAAGCAAGTTTAGTGAAAATAGTTAATATATGTCTTTCTCTAGACCTAGTGAAGAAGAAAAGTTGATGAAACATATGAATACAATTCTTTACTTTCTAAGCATTCAGGCCTTTATGTTCAGATTTTTGCATGACTTTTAGTAAATACAAGTATCTCTCCCTATTAGTCTCCCTAACCTCTTCAGGTAGCTGACTTCTTTTGATGGATACCCTCTTTTTCTCTTAAAACATATAACCGTCCCTAAGTCTCTTGGTCACATGGAAGGACCAACCAGCGATGTGTGGTGGTGTGTTATACTTCCCTTTAGATGATTGCCTACAGATCTAATGGGAGTTTCTCCATTTGAATTCAGTTAAACCAGATCCACATTATAAAATGTAAAGAAGGGCAACCCCCTTGGGTCCCCTCCCACTGTGGGAGCTTTTCTGTCTTCTCAATAAATCCTGCTTTCTCACAAACACACAAAAAGAAAATATAAAGATAAGCAGATTGATTTATGTGTATTTGTTGTCTAGATGGATATAAATGAACTCTAGAGTCATACGTTTGTCTTCCTGGATATTTATAGTGGCTAGTATATTTGCCCTTGAACATAATGGACACTAGTACCACAAAATAATCTGGCACACATAGATCTATACCAGCTTAGAGGGTGGTATAGATAAGTCAGTCTCTTTAGGCAGACCTTTTAGAGGTAGCTTATAGAGGTAACTTAAGGAAACATGGACTGGGCATGGTAGCTCATGCCTGTAATCCCAGCACATTGGAAAGTCAAGGCGGGCAGATTGCATGAGCCCAGGAGTTCAAGACCAGCCTAGACAACATAGTGAGACCTCATCTATACACAAATCAAAAGAAATAGCTGGTCATGGTGGTATGTCACAACTACTCGGAAGGTTGAGGTAGAGGATCAGCTGAGCTCAGGAGGTCGAGGCTGTGGTGAGCCATGATTGTGCCACTACACACTCTGGCCTGGGTAATATTGAGTGAGACCCAAATCCAGACCCAAAAGAAGAAAGAGGAGGAAGAGGAGGAAGGAAGAAAAGGAGGAAGGAAGGAAGGGAGGGAAGGAGGAAGGGAGGAAGGAAGAACCATAAATATATGTGTTAGCCAGGCTTGGTGGCTCAACCTGTAATCCCGCGCATCGGGAGGCTGAGGTGAGTGGATTGCCTGAGCCTGCGGGTTCGAGACCCGCCTGGGCAACTTGGTGAGGCCTCGTCTCTACAATAAATCAAAAAATTAGCCGGGTGTGGTAGCACACGCCTGTAGTTCCAGCTACTTGGAAGGCTGAGGTGGAAGGCTCTCCAGAGCTCAGCAGGTCGAGGCTGCGGTGACCGGGAGCATGCCACTGCACTCCAGTCTGGGCGATGGAGTGAGACTCCAACTCAAAACAAACAAACAAACAAACAAACAAACAAACAAATAAATATATGTGTTATAAATAGAATACAAACCATTGCCTATATAATGAAGATTTAAATTATGAGGAATTATAAGTGCTATAAGAATTCAGAGAAGAAATTGATTAGTGCCAGAATGCTTCAAAAAATGGTGATGCTTGAACTGGGTTTTCAGAAAACCTGAGATTTGGGCCAGGGCAAGAGGTGAGGAAGAGGAGATAAGCCAAGGGAAGGCTGCCATCTAATCATGGCAAAATGTCAGTGTAGTAGGTTTTGTGACTCCAAAAATAAATTCTCACCTAAAGAGTCATGAATGAGATTATGTGTTGTCCAGTCCATCGTCTGTGGAACTAAATTTAGTGCTAATCTTTCTTTTGCTGATTGCCATATTTTCTATTGATATAATTCTCTTAAATATTGTCATGGTTCCAACTATTAGGACCCAGTATTTTCTTGACCACCTTCAACTCATTCTTGCTTAACAATTCTTTATTTTCTTATGGAATATGGGATCAAATTGTCAGACATGCTCGTGCAAAATGGTACGTCATGTTGGAAACCAGTTTAGTCATTTTCAAAATAAAGTTAAACATATATATGTACAAGCTGTTCCAGCAAACCCACTCCTAAGAATTTTCCCAAGAGAAATAAAAACTTGTGTTCACACAAAAACCTGTATGTGAACATTTACAGTGACTTTATTCATAATCACACAAACCTGGCATCATTCCAAATGCCCTTCAATTGATGAATTCAACCACTGAATGTATCAATAGTGGTATATCCATACAATGAAATACTACTTAGCAGTAAGAAGGAATGAACTACTGATATATACAACAGCCTGGATGAATCTCAAAGGTATTATGCTAAGTGGAAGATTCAAAAATATCCATGCTGCTGATTTTGTGCACGTTGTATTCTGGAGTAGAAAAAATTATGTGTAGAGAGCAGATCATTGATTGCCAAGGACTGGGACAGAGCAGAGGGATTGACTGAAAGTACAAGGGAATTTGGGGGAGTGATGGAACTTTTCTAGATCTTGGTTGTGGTGGTGATGGTGCGACTATGCATTTGACAAAACTCATACAACTATACTCTAAAAAGAGTGAATTTTATTTTTTGTAAATTATACCTCAATAAGTCTGACTGAAAAAGAAGTGGTCAGCAGTCTGGTGTTCACAGATTTGACATGATGACCTCACGTTTGTGCCCTGCAGTAGATTCTTCAAGGCTTCACATAGTAGCATTCTCTCCATCTCAGGAGAGTTTGTTCATAAACTTCCCTCATCCCTTGAAAGGATCTTGAAAACTCCCTTAGTATTTTTGTGGAGATACCAAAAAGCCTTATATTTGATAATAAGAGCTCTCTTTGAAATACAAGTACTTTGTACAAAAATAAACACAACTTTAGAAGGATCAACTATTTCACATATATCTAGATGACTCTTTTGAGACATAGGTATGACATAATGGGATCCCTAGTAAGTTCTCTGCTATGTGAATAATGGGTTTACTGGCTTTATAGGATGTAGGAATTTGAATCCTTTAAGCCACACTGCACATCCACTTTTCCAGATCTGATCAAACTTTCCAGCCCACATATTTAAACTTCTACTCACACCATCTAAAGATTATTGAAGAACAATCTCAAAACCGGCCATGATAAATAAGAAATAATTTGGTCTTCAATGATGCCAAACCATCTTTCTACTTCTGGTCCAGCAAGTTACTTGAATATCATCTGCTTCTAAAAATGGATTATCTTGGTAAAGAAAATATGCTAAATTTGTTCATTTTCCTAGGTTACAATCCCACTTCCATATCCTTCATTTTGTGAGGACAATCTCTATATTACCTTGGGCAACTCACTGTCTTCTTGTTGAGTCTCAGCTTCCTCTTATCAAAAGTACAATAATGACCTGGGAGATCATCTTGTCAGTGGTCTCCAAATATCTGTTATGACTCATTTCATTGCATTTGTCACACTCTATTTAATTACTTATGTATTCATCTCCTATATTAGACTGTAGGCTCTGCCAAGGCAGGGATGATGGTTCTCTTGTTTTTCTTGTTCACTGTAGAATCTTCAGCAGACAGGAGGTACTAGCGTAACATTTGTTGAATAAATGAACATAAAGGGCACCTACCTTCCCTAATACACCATGATTTGGCTGCTAACTCTTTGTTTATACCATTTCATATTTTAAATTGAATAAAATACCTATGGAAATCTGTTAGCTAGCTGCAAAAAAAATTATTAGTAAGGAAAGGAAAAGTGTTTGCCATTTACAGCTATCTTCTTTTGTATGTATCAGAATGCTTTGTTGAAATTTCAGGTGCACTGATTGTATATCTGCCTAGTTTTTTTGTTTGTTTGGTTGGTTGGTTGAGATATGACCAGGTAGTAGTTCCTTCAAACAAGTGTTTGTACAATTTGTACTATGTCTCATCTTAATTGATATCCAAGTAGCACCAGGTATATTGTTGGTGATCTCTTGGTAGGTGAATGAATATGGTTGCTTCTTAGGACGGAAAGTCTGAAATTGTAAATACTATGGGATTTCAAATTTCTGTATAGACTTGTGACTATTTATGAATATTGATTGAATTTTTTAAACCAATATTAATCACTGAATCAGGGACCAGCATTTTAAAAGTAGGTCTCTGAAAGGATATAGATATGTGATTGTCACACAGCACCTACATATGTACTATATATAGCACTATGCTGTATATAGAGAGCCTTTAACTTTAAAATTAAACCATCCTAGATTTTAATAGTAGATATTGATGCAATTGTCAAAACCCAGTTCTCCATTTATGATATTTCTTGGTTCTTCATGGGAATTTAGGTCAGCATTAATCAGTGCCAGCCCATCCCAAGTTTTTACCTCAGAAAACGAGGGTTCTAGACATGCAGAAAAAAATTAGCAATGCTGTTTAGCAGAGTTATGTTGTCCTTCTAGGCGACAGCAGTGCCTACTTCAGTCTGGAAAAGGAATTTTTGCATAATTTGCAAAAGGAATTTTTTTTTTCTTGTATTTTTTTCTTCCCCCTTTTAAAAACCATTTTTCATTCCCAGAGTAAAACAATTTTATATTCAGTTTTTTCTAAAACAACTTATCTATTTAGAGAAAAATTAAAGTCACTATGCCAATTCTCTAGATGGGGGATATTCCCCAAAGTCCAACTTGGCAGCTTAAAAAGTCATTGAGTGTAGGTGGTAAGGGTGTCTGTGTGTGAGGTTGAGGTGGGAGGTGGTTATAGAGGTTAATCGTCCCAACAAGAAAAAAATGCCTGCCGTATCCTGAAGCCAGTCCAGTTTCTTCTCAGAGATAGTAGGTTCTTAGCACTAGACATCCTTGATTTCATTTTAGTATCTACTGTTAAAGTCTTCCAATTTTCATGGCTTATACTCTCCCAGATGCAGTCATTCCTTTGTTAACAAATATTTAGTCAGCATCTCCTTTGTCCCAGACACATTCCAGGTCTTGGGGATGCCTTGGTACGTGAAACGAGCAAAAGCTTTCAACCCCTTGTTGCTTTCTGTTATCCTTGCAATCTCAGGAAGCTGGTGGGACTTTTCTTTATTATTCCGTCTGGAAAATGAGAGAGTTTGTGGCTTTCCCTTGAGATCACACATAATGTTATAGGCAAAGTTGGAACTGGAAACCAGATCTTCATGCTCCCAGCGAACTGTGCCATTCATTACACCAGACAAGACCTGCAGGGTGAGGAGTGGAGGTGGTCAAGGTACCCTTGGATTGGTGCCTGTTGCATTTGTCTTTAGAGGGCGATCTTCTAAAGGGCCACCTGGCAGCTTGGCTTTGCAAAATGACCTGCCATTTCAAAATGGCATCAAGGCGAGTCCATTAGACAAAAAGATGAGAAGCAAAGTATTCCGTTTAAAATTTTCTCATTATGTATTTTGGAAAGGGAAGCTATATATGATTCAGGGAGAACATGTAAAACGAAAACAGTTTTCTCAAACTCTTATGTCTGTTGAGACGCTACTGATCAGAGCGGCTTTCCTCCCCCCAACCCCCAACCTAACCTCTTTTATTTTTTATTTTTTTGGAAGGGGAGCGATGACCCTGCTGAGTTTTGGAGTATGCCTATAGCAGCTTTTAGCAAATCACAATCCCAGCAGTAGGTTCAGCTTTGAAGAAAGATTTACAAATCTCTTACTGCTTTATAAATATCTGCATTTATATCTTAAAGAAGAAGAAAAAAAAGCCCCTCACGGTTGGTCTCAGCCTCCTCACCCTCTCTCCCCCGCCCACTTCCCCTTTTCTTGCCTTCTTCTTTTAGAAATTAAAGATTGTGATGTGTGCAGGAAATGAGGGTCTATAAAATTGTGATAAAATGTTCCTGCAAAATTGCCTTTGAATTTTCGCCTTGAATTGCAGGCGAAATGAAATTGTTCGCTTTCAGCATTGCTTTGTTTTTGACCCCTTTTTGTGAATTCTCAAAGGAAAGAAACATATTCCCATCTTTTATAGTAATCAAATTTATCTGGCATCTCTCAGCCTCTTGAATTACTTATGCTAGAGTTGGCCAGCCTCAGGAAGGCTGTGGCTGGTTTATTTATTTATTGTTCTAAAGTGAGGGTTTTTGACATGAGGTTCTCGCATCATCCTAGGGGGTCTAGGAGAAAAATCAAAAGTGCTTTCTGACATCCCATATGAGTGTTGCGTATATATGTACCTATGTCTCATAAAGGTAAAATATATTTATCTAATGAGAAATAACAGGGGCAATGTCATGATCATAGGCCATGGCTATTTAATATTTTCATATGTGAGAGAAGAAAAAAAATCTCATGTCACTGATATAAAACTCTAGGTAAAAAGCAAAAAAAAAAAAAAAAAAAAAAATCTGGAGAAAGGGTTTGCATTTGTACAAAAGTGCTAATAATTGATTGTAGTCCAGTTTAGTCACTAGTTGGTTTTAACACATATTTCTGTAACGGGTGATTCTATCACCTCATAGTGTTAAGGTTTTAATATGACTCTTTCTTTCATATAAAAATATGTGATTGTAGATTGCTCACCGGCTATCACCTGAAGCAGCATTCTGTCAAGCTCAGCCTTGCCCGGTACCCCCGAATTCTTGTGTAACATGATTCATTCTTTTAAAAAAAAAAAAAAAGGTCCCTCCTGTCTGTTGTAAAAAAAGAAAAAAAAAAGGTTACAGGTGCAAACCTGCAAAAATCATATTTGAGTTTCTAAATGAAATATTTCTTATGTTAAGAAAACAAAATAATATCCAAGCATCAGAGCAAATATATAAACAGTACTTTTTGCTTGTGGCCTTAACCTCCACCTGGCTCAAATTAAAATTTAGATAAGAGAAATTATTCCTTGAAACCTTTAATAATGCCTCACACATGCTTTATTTAAATCTATGCTTAGAAGAGTATAGGATCCGTCCAACTGTTGAGCTTCTTTCATGCTTATGCCTTCTAAATTACAGTGGAAACCTCTAAGTAGTTACTTCATTTTTTTTCTTTTGTTTTTGACAGCATAGGCAATGTATGTTTATGCCATAATCTAACTCTTCATACTAATTTTCAAAGGCTTTCATTGTCTTTGGTTTATTATTTATACATTTCTTAAATGGAAACTCATTTTAAAAACCAGGACCCTTTATTTAAAGCCATGCTTAATTATGTCAGAAAAAGAACCATATAAGTTTAAGTATAAAATGAAGATTCTTAGGAAGAGATGTATATGCAGATTGAGCATCTCTCCTGTCCTCCCTATTTCTGTGACATTGGGAGGATTTTAGAATCATTGGAATAGAGGCTGGCATGCAAGTCCCTCTCTAAAAGATCAGCATCTGCCTGTGTATCACCATTTTAGTGGAACAAATCTTAGCATTAAGCAAAAGGCCAGAAGTTCAGTATAAGTGGGAAGGTTTGCATTAAATTAACTCATAAAATTAAATTTACTCTAGAAATATTTATTTTAACAATCATCTGTGACTTAATTTCTGACTAATTTATGCAATCAAAGGCATTAACTAACCCACCTGTCATGTTTTGTTTTTGATGAAAAAGAAAATGGCTTTCAAAGAGATTTAAATGCAAAAGCAAAAGTTTTCATAGTGTTTCTCATGGGGCTGCAGATCTCAAGAGGATGTTTCATCCTTTACAAACCGTATGCAATAGATCAACAACTTGCATTTCAGTTTCTGTTTTTTCCTTATAAAAAAAATCCTTAACACGTATATAAATGATTTAATCCACAGAGAAGCAGATTAACGTGATTCTTAATTGTGGCAGTGAAGGAACAGAAAGGATCAATATTTATTTGAAAAAAATTTTAAAACAGTTTTCTTCTGTGCCCTCAGAGAAGGCAGCACAGATATTTTTCTGGTTCATACACAGTAATTTGAATGTGTCCAGTTTTGCAGTTGTGCCTACGAATCAATTTAGTGTGGGTTTGTTCACATCTAAAGGCAAGTTAAATGCTGACTTTAAAAGTAGAGAAACAGTCCATAGATATCCTTAGCTTTCAAAAAGCACACGTTTGACTGTGATCCTTAAAAGCTTTTATTGAACTATTTTCTTTTTCTGTTTGCAAAATTCACAAAGGGCTGTTCTGTAAGCCCTCTTCATATTTTCCATAGTTTGTCCTAAATTTTGCCTCTGGGGAATAAACAGCAACAGTGTTCAATTTCCCGTTCTGAATGTATATGCCAACACAGAAGGCTTTTATTACAAGGAAAGAAATCAAATCATTGTCACCTAAAGTGCTAATTATGTCTGATAAATGTATGGCATACACTTAATGCAAAGAGAGCTTAGGAAATGATACACCTTCTGTAATTACAGTGACCAACCTAGCTCCATCAATCTAAATTTTTTTTAATCCTTGTTCATTTGGGTAGCTCTATTTTTATTAAATGGTTTTCTTAAGCTTCAGCAGATCCACTTGCTGCTAATAAGGGAACTCAAATTAAATATTTTGGAACTGCATGAAGTAAGAAGGCATGTTACATGATACACAGCCGGATGGGTATACACAGGTAAACATGAACTACAAGTGAGTTCAGTTACATTCTTCTCCCATCTGGGCACACAACTGCAAACAGAGGATAGAATTTGCCATTCTTTGCTTGCCTGAAGAATTTGTGTATCCAATTAACTAAGAATACTGTATTTTTATTTCAGAGGCGCCTGAAATCCCTCCCTACAGCCCCCAGGGACATTAAGACCTTGTGAGTAGGCATGCTGCCCTGGGAATCTCTGATGATAACATTTAGAAATTACTTCTCTTCCCCTGTTTTTCTTCATGAAAGAAAGCCACTATTCTTCTCAGAGCCAAATTGTATGTGGCCTCTAATCGAACCTGACACCCTTATACAAATGAAATAAAAGTAGGTTTTAATTAGGCTGAAGGACGCTGATTTTCTCTGAAGCTGCTTCAGGGTTCCTTCTCTTCCCCGAGTCCTCTAGCACACAAGGTTGTTTTGCTCAAATGTACATATTTGGCTGCAGTCATGTTGCTCAAGAGAGTGTGTAAATCCATGCCTGTCATCAGGCTGATGGGCTGAGTATGACTCTGGGATTTGTTCTTTTGTTTTGTTTTGTTTTGTTGTTTGTTTGCCACACCACTCCTCTGGGGTTTTGTCTGTTACTGACATATCCAGCCAAGGTGCATGTTGTGGGAACCATACATATTTGAGCAGATTTTTTCATCATTAATACAATTCAATCTAACTTTCCTTTTGTTGTTTTGTCTCCCCACATCTCTCTCTGTCTTTTTCTCCTGAGCTCCCCTCAATTCTTAATATCCTTATCTCTTTATGGCCTCTCTCATTTCTCTCTTCTTCTTCTTCTTGTTGCTTGTTCACTTGAAATTTTCACCAGAAACTTCTAGTTCTAAAATCTATATTTTTGAAGGCAGTCGAGAGGCTCAAAATTCTTCCATTTCTTTTTGATTACCTATTTTAGAATCTTTTGGGGATTTGGGAAAAAGTTAGTGTTACCTGATTTCAAAAAAGTAGTTCCTGGTAAATAATTCATCATTTATTTTTACTTTTCAGGTCATAATTATAATGCTAAAATTCTAAGTTTTGGTTGTTACTCTGCTATGCAAATAGGTAAATCTAGAATAAAGATGTAGTTTTATGGAATACTTGTTAAAAAATCATAGCTAATAATTATGTGCTGTAGTTTCAAATTGTCCTTTTGTTTTAGCCTGCTTTAAAAATTTTTTTTGAAATTGCAGGATATTTGGTACTATTAAAAATGATAAACATATTTTTTTTTTTTTAATTTTATCAGTAATTTTATTTTATTTATTTTTTTTTTATTATTATTATTTTTTTTTTATAAGCATTTATTTTTTTATTTTTTTTATTTTATTATGTTATTATGGGGTACAGTTAGGGGTTAGGCATACAAAAATATTTCGTTCAGGTACCCTTGTTGATAAGAGGTGTCTCCCCATCCTCAGATAGATACCCACCACCATTAATCCCATCCCCCTCACCCT
>CAUYQG010296349.1:0-10787 GCA_963574415.1 Tarsius wallacei
AGATATCTATGGTTCCATGTTTATTGAAACACTATTTACAATAGCCAAGACATGGAATTGACTTTAGTGTCTATCAGTGGATGAGTAGGTAAAGAAAATGTGATATATATACACAATGGACTGCTTTTTTTTTTTTTTTTAGTTGGAGTCTCACTCTGTCGCCCAGACTGGAGTGCAGTGGCCGCTCCCGGCCACCGCAGCCTCGCCCTGCTGGGCTCCGGCGATCCTTCCGCCTCAGCCTTCCAAGTAGCTGGAACTACAGGCGCGCACTACCACGCCCAGCTAATTTTTTGATTTATTGTAGAGATGAGATCTCGCCAAGTTGCCCAGGCGGGTCTCAAACTCGCAGGCTCAGGCAATCCACTCACCTCAGCCTCCCAAAGCATGGGATTACAGGCTGAGCCACCGAGCCCGGCTTGTTTTCTATAATTTAAATGTCATGTAATATTGATTTTTAAAATACCATGCAATGTTAACTCTGTACATTTTCCTGTGTATACAGTAATTTTAGAAAGAGAACTTGAATCCAAATGTCTGCCTGGTCAATATTGAAGGTCTATAATATGACAGGCTCTCCTATTGGGGATCTCCTGTTGAGGGTCACACTTCCTATTTTTAGGGTATTCGTAACCTGGTAAGAGGAAGAGACATGTTAAAACTCATATGATTACTACTGAAATTGGGATGTGTGTAAAGTGTTGTGTAAGATATTTAAAACTAGTTCCATAGGACAGGGAAGGTAGTAGCTGCCATTTGACCACTGGTTTAGCCCTGAGAAGAACTGAGTTTTGAAGCCTCAGAATCAGAATGAATATATTTACATTTAACATTTTCTGTTAGGAGACAATAAAGATCTAGTAAGTTCTCTAAGCATCCCACTCCCAGCTCTGCCACTAACTTTCCAAATTATGGCATCTCCTATCAGAGCCAACAGGGGAGGCTTGTGATAAAGGCATACTCCAGGCCCCACCCAGACTTACTGAATCAAATTCTGTTTTTGTTTGTTTGTTTTTTAAGAGACAGGGTCTTGCTCTATTGTTCAGACTGGAGTGCTAAGCATGATCATAGCCCACCGGAGCCTTGAATTCCTGGGCTCAAGTGATTCTCCTACCTTAGCCTCCCAAGTATCTAGGACTATAGGCAAGCACCACCATACCCAACTAATTTAATTTTTTTTTTTTTTTGTAGAGATCAGGTGTTGCTATGTTGCTCAGACTGGTCTCAAACTCCTGGCCTCAAATGATCTTCTTGCCTTGGCCTCCCACCAAAGTGCTGGGATTACAGGTGTGAGCCATGTCTACCTAAATCAGAATTCTGAAAGCAGAATGTAGAATCTGTATTTTTAAACAAGAACCACAAGTGATTAACATCAGGCTAAAGTTTGAACAACATTGGGCTAGATGGTCTTATGAATTCTTTTCCAGATCTACAAATTCGAAGCAGTGTCTGGTTCATAGTAGACAGGCTGTTATCTAAGTTTTCTCTTTGTGTGGGTATGATTTTGACAATCTTGATATTAAGTCATTGTGGATTTTTTGCAACTGATGAGTCAGTATTGACACTGTCTTAGTCTGTATGCATTGCTATCAAGGAATACCTGAGGCTGGGTAATTTATAAAGGAAAGAGGTTTATTTGGCTCAGAGTTTTGCAGGCTGTACAAGAAGCATGGTGCCAGCATCTGGAAGCTTCCACTCATGATAGAAAGCAAAGCAAAGCAGACAACACCTGATAAGAGAGGAAGGGAAAGAGGAAAGGGAGTGCCAGGCTCTTTTTAACAACCAGCTTTGATGGGAACTAATAGAACAAAAACTCACTCACACCCTTCTCCCTCTCACTGTCTTTCAAGTGGCTGATTTTCACCCATTTTTTAAATGGGGTTAGTTGTTTGCTTATTGTTGAGGTTTTAGAGTTCTTAGTATATTTTGGACCGATCTAATATGTGTTTTGCAAAAATTTGCTCCCAGTCTGTGCCTTTTTTTTTTTTTTAATTCTCTTACAGGGTTTTCTTTTTTTTCTCTCCATCTCCATTACCCAGATACCTCCCACCAGACCCTACCTTCAACACTGAGGATCAAATTTCAACATGAGACTTGGTTGACCAAACATATCATATCCAAGCCATAGCAGATACATTATTATTAACTAAAATCCACAGTTTGCATTAGGGTTCATCTTGGTGGTGTACATTTTATGGGTTTTGACAAGCATATACATGGTGGACATGTATCCACCATTACAGTATTAGAGAGTAGTTTCACAGCCTTAAAAAGACCCTGTGCTTCACTAATTCATCCCTCCCCCCAACCCCTGGCAACCACTAATTTTTTTATTGCCTGCATAGTTTTGCCTTTTCTAGAATGTCATATAGTTGGAATAGTACAATATGTAGCCTTTTCAGATTGGCTTCTTTCACTTAGCAATATGCATTGAAGATTCATGCATGCTTTTGTGTGGCTTGATAGCTCATTTCTTTTTAACACTGAGTAATATTCCATTGTTTGGATTTATCACAGTTTATTAATCCATTCACTTACTGAAGGACGTCTTGGTTGCTTCCAAGTTTTGGCAACTATCAATAAAGCTGTTATAAACATATGTGCAGGTTTTTTGTGGACATAAGTTTTCAACTCATTTAGGTAAATACCAATGTGTTTGATTGTTGGGTTATATGGAAGAATGTGTTTAATTTTGTAAGAAACTGCCAAACTATCTTTCAAGTGGCTGTACCATTTTGCCTCCTACCAGGAGTGAATAGAAGTTCCTATTGTTGTACGTCCTTGCTAGCATTTGGTGTTTTCAGTGTTTTGGATTTGGGCCATTCTAACAGGTGTGTAGAGGTATCTCGCTGTTGTTTTAATTTGAAATTCCCTAATAACATGTGATGTTGAAAATTGTTTCATCTGCTCATTTTTCATATGTATGTCCTCTTTGAGGAGGTATCTGTTTTAGATTTTCATCCTTTTTTTTTCTTAAATGGGGTTGCTTGTTTTCTTATTGTAGAGGTTTTAGAGTTCATTGTATATTTTAGATTTATCTAATATGTGTTTTGCACAGATTTGCTCCCAGTCTGAGGCTTGTTTTTTTATTCTCTTACAGGGTTTTACTTGTTTTGTTGTTGTTGTTTTGCACAGCAGACATTTTTCATGATGTCCAATTTATCAATTTTTTTCTTTTATGCTTTTGGTGTGGTATCTAAGAAGTTATTGCCAAATCCAAGGCCACCTATGTTATTTTCTTCTAGTTTTATACTTTGTATTGTACATTTGAGTCTGTGATCCATTTTGAGTTAGTTTTGGGGAAAAGCATAATTTCTGTGTCCAGGTCCTTTTTTTTTTTTTTAATGTGGATGTCCAGATGTTTCTTTCTTGTTGAAAAGACTATCCTTTCTCCATTGAAAGGATAGTGCTCCTTTGTCAATGATTAGTTGACTATATTTGTACGAGTCTATTTCTGGATTCTGTATTCTTTTCCATTGATCTATTTGTCTATCCTTCTGCCAATACCACACTGTTCTGCTTAGAACATTCTTTTAATCAGATAATTTTTTTCTGCTTGTTTTTTTTTTTTTCCTCTTTGAGTTGGAGTTTCGCTCCGTCGCCCTGGCTGGAGTTCAGTGGCACATTCATGGCCATTGCAACCTTGATCTGATGGGCTCAGGTGATCCTTCTGCCTTAGCCTTTCTAGTAGCTGAAACTACAGGCACGTGCCACCATGCCTGGCTAATTTTTTGATTTATTGTAGAGACAAGGTCTCACCAAGTTGCCCAGGCTGGTCTCAAATCCTTGGGCTCAAGCAATCCTCTCGTCTCTCTCTTCCAAAGTACTGGGATTACAAGCATGAGCCACCGTGTCTGGTGGAATGAGCAATTTAGAAACAAAGGGACTAGTGCTGAAAGGGATCAAATTGGGAGACAGACTGGAGGAAGTCTGGGGGTTAAGTTTGAGTCCTTCCAAACCTGAAGATGCCAAGTGACCTATGATGAATCAAAATGGGAGCTGCTTGTGGCAGTTGTAACACATGTCCACAGATTTGTTGACAAATGCTAAAATCCCTCTCTTTGTTAGGCTGTTTCCCCTCCCTTGAATGTGAGCTGAATTTATTCACTTACTTCTAACAAATGAAATGGGGTCAAAGTGGAGATGTATTACTTCCAAGGCTAGGTTATAAAATACATTGTCTCTTCTACCTTTCTCTCTTGTATCTCTCAGTCTAAGGAAGTTAGCCACCACACTGCAAGGAAACTTGGGTGGCCTTCTGGAGAGACCCCTCTGGAGAGAACTGCGGCCTCCTGCTAAAAACCAACACTGACTTGCTAGCCGTGTGAATGACCCATCTTCAAAAAAGGACTTCCAGATAACTGCAGTTCTGGCCAGCATCTGTTTGTACTTCATGGGTAATCTTGAACCAAGTCACTCCTGAACCCCTGACCCCCAGAAATTGTGAGAGATAATAAATGTTTATTGGTTTTTAAAATTTTTTATTTAAATATAGGGCCTTACTATGGTTCCCAGGCTGATCTTGAACTCCTGGCCTCAAACAGTCTTCCTGCGTTGGTCTCCCAAAGTGCTGAGATTATAGGCATGAACCACTGTGTCTGGCCTATTGTTGTTTTAAACCATTAGACTTTGGAGTATTTTTGTTATGTGGCTGTAGGGGCCAAGGAGAGAGGGTTCCCTTTGGTTCTCTGAAGGTTCATTGAAAAATCAACTCCCAAAAAGCGGGTTAATTGGAGAAATGTCATACAAATGTATTTACTGTATATACATGAGTGTTCAGTATGAAAACTCAAAGATACAGGGAAAATTGTCCATTTTAATGCTTAGGTTCAACAAAGTATGGGTAGCCATGTAGAAAATATGATTGGACAGAAAAGGTATGATCTAATGCCAATAGACGGAGTGGGGAAACCCAGCAAGGCTCATCTGTCTAGATTCTTCTTGGCCTCTTTGTGCGGCATCCCCTCTTTCTGGGTACAAGGCAGGACCCTTTCTGGAAAGGGGTCTTATGACCTACAGTCAAATGAGGTAGATCAGATAATTTCTTTATAGCCAGTTTTTACACAGAAAGGTGGAGGGAAAGTTAGAGTAATATTTTCAGGTTTCGTGGCTGGCTTTAGGGGAAAGGGACTTTGGTTTCTATGCCCCACCTTGCAGAAGAGGGATTCTGGTTTCGATGGCTAGCCTTGGGAAAGAATGGGTCTGAGTGACAGGATAGTAGGAGACGGTCAGAGAAAAACTGTCTGGGATATTGTATTTTGAGCCACAGCACAGCAGTAGATAGCTAATCTACAAATCTAGGGTTTTAGCTGCATTACTGGCTTGTGCTGCCCTTGGTGGGAATCATAAAAGCCCCTAGTACTGCTGAGGAGTTGGTGACAGATGGTGAGGAAGAGGTGTACGAGGGAGAGGATGCTATGCCTCCTTCACAGAATGGTCCCTGTAGCATGAGTGATCTCAGCCTCTGCCTCTTTTGTAGATCTGTTTTTCTTCTTCCTTCCTTGGAATTCCCCCTCCATTCTTTTTCTTTTCTTATTCTATTTCATTAGCGGACACCACTGGCTGCCTCCCCATCTGTCACTCCTGTTTCATCATAACAGGACATCAGTTTTCTTTGGAGTGCCATATGCCCAGGCTGGTCTCCGCTAAATCAGTAATTCTATTCTCATTGCCAGTGATTGATCTAGAAATGAGCAGGCAACCAAGGAGAGGTAAGGGAAGGTCTTCTGGTGGCTCCAAAGAAACATCTTCCTCTTATATTAAAAAAAAAAAGTCACAAAGAGAATTATTTTCCTTTGAACTTTGAACGATGTCAGTAGAGGGCATTATGTATGATTTTCTGCAGCTGCCATCTTGTGTGGGGAGAAAGGCCAAAGGGGCAGAGACACTGAGTCAGAACTCTGACACTGTCGAGACTCTGACCTCCAGAGTAGTCCTCTTGACTCCTTGGGAAGTGAGACACCAATATTTTTTATTGTTGCATCACTTTAGCAGGTATTCTGTTTCTTGCTGTCAAAAACATTCCAACGGATATATATTTTCTTCTCTTCCTTTCTCCTCTCCTAACAGTGACATAAAAAAGGCTCTAAAGTTATTGCTTTTTTCTGATTAAGGACATTCTGGGTTAAAATGATTTTTGACTTGTGATATAGAAGAGGAAAAAATATGCTGTTATCTTGCATAGTGAGAAATACAGGGGCGGGTTATTATAGGTGTTGATATTTCCCATTAGCACAGCTTTATAAAATTGAGTTAAGTAACTTGCCCAAGGTCACATAGCTGGTCAATATGAATTTGAACCCAAGAGTCAAATTCTACAATGTGCTGTTAACCGCTACTAATTGCTGTCTTTTACATGAGTGTATCTAGTTTGGATGGGGTTGTTGCTTTCTCTGCAGGTGTGGGCTTGATATTCAGGCATGGACAATTGATATATTTCATTCCCCTGGCCACAAGGGCTAGTCTAGTATTGGACATCTGACACAAGTTAAGCCAATAAATTTCCACTCCAAGAACTTTCTGGAACTATTAGTAAAGCAAGTCTATGTCAAACAACATTGCCAAACCATCACCAACCTAGAGCTGCTTCTGACCCTCATGACACCATGGGGAGAGAGTCAACACAAGAGAATGTAATCACAGGAAGGAGACAGGTGCCTCCTGCTGATATTCCAAGTTTATATCCAGGCATGCTCGACCCCTCCTTGACTTTTCAGTTATGGGAGACAACACGATCTTTCTTTTTGCTCAAGCCAGCTTGAGTAGTGCTTTTGTCTTTTGAAAAACTTCTGAAAGGTTTCTCACAGGTTGAATTGTGTTCCATAGTTCAGAATGTGACTATATTTGGAGAGAGGGACTTTAAAGAGATCAAATTGACATGAGTCATCAGGGTGGGTCCTAATCTACTATGGTGACCTTATAAGAGGTGATTAGGAGACGGACACACACAGGTTGAGGGACGACCAGGTGAGGACACAGAGATGAGGGTCACTGGCAAGCAAAGGAGAGAGACCCTGGAAAAAACCAAGCCTACCAACATCTTGATCTTGGACTTCTAGCCTTCAGCAGAGTGAGAAATACATTTCTTTTGTTTAAGCCACCCGGTCACTGTTACTTTGTTATGACAGCCCAGCAAATGAATATGAGACTTCCAACAATTCCTACCAATATCTGGAAGTAAAAGAGTAAGTACATGTTGCAGACTGTAAAATAAGAAATTGGCTCAGCCAAGGTGGGACAGGATAGGGAGGCCTTCTCAATTTTGAGCAGGAATTTGGCAATTTCTGTTACTCAGTGGCAAGGCAGCTGGCTAAACCATATCCTACTTTATCTGATGTTTAGACCATGTGGCTATTGAGGTTGGAAGTTAAAGTGATGTTGCAGAAAACTATCAGACTATCAAAATAAGATGAATATAAGATGAGTATACTCTTTAGCCTTCAGTTAAGTCCTACCCAAAAGACAAGCTTTGGTGGAAATGAGCTATCTGAAAGCAGCAAGGGAAGAAAAGAGCTTTGCTAAGTGAGGTGCTTTCTTCCTGCGGTCATCAACCTGGAAAGTCAGATGTCTCTAAGTGTCTCTGAATTGAGAAGTCTCTGTCATCAGCTACTTTTAGCAAAGGCTAGGAGGTGGAAAACACAAGACAAGATAGGGATCAGATAGAAGCCTCGTTCCTGTTCTAGGCTCTTCCCAAACATCTGCCATACATTTAGCAGCCTGAGAAAGGTAACAACTACCTCCATGTTGAGAGCCATAACCAAGACATAAGCGAGGGCCAAGGGCCAAGTTTTCCATGCTTGGAGAGAGTGGACTCTTCCCAGGGCAGCCAGGATGGAGGACACCAGGTTGAAGACTAGGTGTGATGGCAGAGCACCAAGGCCTCTTGCTGAGACAAAAAATCTCACAATAAAGGGTGTAGAATCAAAGACCATGACTAAACAACATTTCTGGCCTTGGCCATTGGTCCATGGAGTTGCCTGATTTCCAACTGTATAGCTATATTGTCCAAGAAACTGCAAGCTTGGCCAAAAAAGGCGATGACAGTTCAACTTCCAAGCAATTTTCCAGCTCCCCTTATCTTCACCAATAGGAGTGGGTTGTATGGCCCTGGAAGGGAACACTTCCCAATACCCTTAAGGTCCTGGTGGTTTGGGGGTACACTTAACTCCCTCTGCCTCTGTACTTGGCAAGTCCAGGATGAGGCAAGTGGCTCAGGTTTAATTAGTATCAAGTTCCATACCCTTGATTCCAGTGATTGATTCAGACGAAAAACTGCAACAAGATTCAATCCTGTTATTCTTCTGTGTGAACTGTTTTTTGTTTGTTTGTTTTTTGTTTTAAATCAGCCTCTGTCACCCAGGCTGGAGTGAAGTGGCATGATCACAGCTCACCACAGCCTTGACCTCTTGGGCTTAGGCAATACTTCCACCTCAGCCTCCTGAGTAGTTGGGACAGCAGACATGTGTCACCACACTTGGCTAATTTTTTATAGAGATGAGGTCTTGCTATGCTGCCCAGGCTGGTCTTGAACTCCTGCTTGGCCTCCAAAGTGCAGAGTATGGGCATGAGCCATCATGCTGGCTGCATGAACTATTGAGGAAGTGAGGCACTTCGCCCTGCAGGTGCTGCACTAGCAGAATGGAATCTTCCAGTCATAGGATGGCACTATGTGGAAAGAGTTGAAAATAAAGTCAAAACTGAGGAATGTACAGATGGGAGATATATAAATAGAAAGAGACATTGAGTACTTAGAGGTGCTGAACCTCAAAGACCCAGCAATGTCTGAAGTGATTTCTACTCCTGGACTTATTGATTTTTCAGTTACATGAGCCCCCCACACTTTACTTTTTATTGTTCTTTTTTTTTTCTTTTTTTTTTTTTAACTTTTTTGAGTTGGAGTCTTGCTCATGGCCACCCCAGCGTCGACCTGCTGGGCTCCGGTGATCCTTCCACCTCAGCCTTCCAAGTAGCCGGAACTACAGGTGTGTGCTACCACGCCCAGCTAATTTTTTATTTATTGTAGGACGAGATCTCGCCAAGTTGCCCAGGCTGGTCTCGAGCCCGCGAGCTCAGGCAATCCACTCGCCTCGGTCCCCCAAAGTGCTGGGATTACAGGCTGAGCCACCGAGCCCAACCTACTTTTTAGTGCTTTTACTCTCCTCCTTCTTCCCCCTTCCTCCCTCATTCCTTTCCCCTTCCTTTTCTCCTCTTCCCAGCCTCCATCTCTCCTTGCCTTCCTTTCTCTCTTCTCTTGCTTCATCCTGGACTCATTAGGTATGGGGGCATAGGGGTAAGAAAGAGGCAAGCACCCCCACAAAATTCCCCTCTGGGACCACACAGCCCACTCCTGTTGGTGAAGAAGGGAGCTGGTAAATTGCTTGGGAAGTTGATCAATTGCCACCCCTGCCTTCTTTGTTTCTTACCTCCTTATCCTCTGCTTCCTTCCTTCTCCTTTCCTCACCCCTTAGGTTTGCTTGCGTCAGTTGGAACCTTCTTTTTGGCTCCCGGACCGATGAGTAATACAGGAGCCATCTATATTCTTTAGCAGATGAAGACCTAACCATATGCTGAGACCCAAAGTTGAAGGAGAAGCAGACTGTGTCTTCAAGAAGCCTTATACGTAGTGAGCCGTGGATATAGAAAGGTGTGACACGGGCCACACTCACAGCGTGTGTAGAGTGTGATTTGGAGAAAGCGTCCTCACTTGGACTGAGGAGTTAGGAAAGGCTTCCAGGAGCTGAGGAGGAGCTAGAAGGGAGGACGTTTCAGGCACAGGGAATAACAGTATGAAGGCAAACACGTGTCAGATGTCATGCTCCCCTTAATTCTGGAGGCACAAATAGTTTGATATGACTGGGATAGAGGGTGTTTGGGGAAATGTGAAGACAGATGGGGTCACGGGCAGGAAGACCTCAGACTATGAGGGACTATTATTCTTCAGGTGGAAAATCAGATAAAAATTTAAGCAGAGGAAAAGGTGGTTGCCTTTGTTACTAAGATAATCACTTTGGCTGCAATGTGGAGGATGGTTTGAAAAGGGACCTTGTTCTCTTATTTATGGGACCATGAAAATCTCTCTTTAATAAATCCTAGAAAGAGTATTCAGTTTCTCATAACATTATGATTGCCAGTATCTTGAGAAGGGCTATGGTGAAACTGAGAAAACATTATCAGCATTAGCAAAAACCAAACCAAACCAAAAAGATGTGTCCAGTCCCCTCCAGTGCTCATCTCTACGTAACACAGTAATTACCTCTCTAATGAAGGTCATTGCCGTCAAAATCAATCAGGATGAGTGCTAGAGACTCTTTTCTCCTTCCATGAAAAGTTTTTACCATTTCTTTTCACTAAAGCTTAAAGAAAACTCAGGGTTTATGATTTATTCTGGAGAAATCCACTGTAGGTGTGCCTTAGGACGATGGACGGGGAAGCTGTCATTTGATCTCGGGGAAGCTGTCACTTGGCTCTGTTCAAAACTAGGAAGTGCACATCAGTGGGTGATATAGGCTGATGCTGCAACCTAGTTTGTGGGCCGAAGCCTTCGCCTGTTCTTGGGAGGGAGGTTATTTTTGTTTTCTTTAGACTATTATGCATGTACATGGATTACATGCATTAGGTCGCTTCAGAAAACATCTGGATAGACCTAGAGTAAAATGTCCTGCAAGTTTATTTAATTTATGCCTCTTAAAACCTCAGACATTAGTTTACACTCCCACCAACAGTGTAGAAGTGTTTCCTTTTTGCCACACCCTCTCCAGCAACTATTTTTTGAGTTATTGATAATTGCCATT
>CAUYQG010296357.1:0-14663 GCA_963574415.1 Tarsius wallacei
GCCACTGCACTCCAGTCTGGGCGACTGAGTAAGACTCCAACTCAAAAAAAAAAAAAAAAGAGGCACTCAGTTACGTGAAGTCTTCTTTCTGTAGCGGCTCCTGAGCCTGGATCTTAAATCAAAGCATAATCAGAGAGAATGAACAAAGATATCTTAAAGATCTATAAGATATTATTAAAAGCCACAACCGCTGGGTGCCGTGGCTCACGCCTACAATCCCAGCATTCAGGGAAGCAGAGGCTAGAGGATTGCCTGAACCCAGGGGTTCAAGACCTGCCTGGGCAATATGGCAAGACCTCATCCCTACAATAAAGTGAAAAAATCAGCTGGGTGTGGTGGTGCGCACCTGTAGTTCTGGGTACTTGGAAGGCTGAGTCAGAAGGTTTTCCTTAAAAAAAAAGAAGTGACAATTCTTGATGAGATTGAAATCCTTTTCACAATTGGAACGCATGTCCTCTGGAGGGATCGAGGTGCTCTTGGAGGTTCCTCAAAATCCACAAACAGGATGTGGGGGTGTTCTGCACCCCCTGGCCTAGGGCACCCTCCCCCCTCATGGCCTCCCACAGCCCACTGGGCTGCTGGACAATCAAGGATGGGTGGGAGGGGGAGATGTGGGGAAGGCAAGGAAGGAGAGAGAGAAAGGGGAAGACGGAGAGGGAAAAAGAAGGCGAGGGCCTGGCCTCAGCCCCCCAGGAGTGTGGGGCATCCTCGGGCTGGCCCTTGGGGCGACTGAAAGAGCTTGTGCAAATGGGGGTGTTGGGAGTGCTTCAGACCTCCTGGACTCGCTGGTCCTCCTCCCTCTCTCCTCTTCCGCCATCCCTCCACCCCTCTCTCTCCCCTTCTTCCACCCCACCATTTGTGGGTTGCCTGATCCCAGCCCTCATCCAAAGGCCTGTCCTTGTCCACAAAGCTCCTCTCTCTGCTTTTAAATGAGGACATGAGTTTTCTAAAATGCACGAACAGGGCAAAAATTGCTATTGAAAATGGCCGGCAAGCGAGACACAGCCCTCCTCCACATTCACATGAGATCATCCCAGAGGACCAAGCTCCCAGCACAGCAGAGCCAAGGTTCCCATAGATGGGGCTTTCAGCCATTTGTTAACTCCTCCCCACCCCAGTCCCCAGAACACTCAGGGCAGTCGGTTAATGGAATGTAGAAGGGGAGGGGAGGGGGCGCCATCTCCCTGCAGGCCCTTCCTTTGGCCTCTTGTACCCCACGCAGGGATCTTAGGGTCCCAGGCCTGTGGTGCCCAGCAGCATCTCTGCCTTTGCTGACAGGCAGGGGAGCCGCATGGGAGGCAGCATCTCCCAGACCTACCTGAGGGCATGTGGGGGGCAAGAAAGGAAAAGGAGACACTGGATGAACTGAGTTCCACTGAGGGTCTCTGTCCAGGGGCAGCAGGAGCAGCTGGTGACTGGATTCAACCCTAAGGGCACTCTGGACAGAAGCTGGGCCAGGTACAAAGGCCAGGTCTGCAGACCCTGCAGATCTTGGGCAGAAAGATCTGGCCTGGGAGCCCACCAGCTCCCAGGGGCCATGCACTCCACCTGCCTCCTGCCTGCAGCCGCCATGCCCACTCGGAGACCCTCCCACCTGCAGCAGCCCTGCCCACATCTGTGCTGCCGGTGGGCAGCGACCATGCCTACTTGTGGCACCTTCCACCTGCAGCAACCCCACACATCTGAGGCTCTGCCCATCTGCAGCGACCCTGCCCATCTGAAACCCCACCCACTGCAGCAGCCCCACCCATCTGAAACCCCCACCAACCTGCAGCGACCCAGTCCAGTGAGGGCCTCCCCTGCCCTGTTGCAGTCTCTGGGCACCACAGAGCCCAAGTGGAGGGGCGTTTTGAAAGACCTTATGGAGTCCCCCTGGTTTCGGGTGGAGATAGGGGTTCCAGGCTGCCCCAAGCTCATGAACCATAGCCTGATCCACAGCCAGAACCGTGCCTCTGTTCTCCCTCTTATTGCCACTCCAAGACCTTTTCCAGGCCAAATTCTACACCCTCGTTCCACAAAATCTCCCCCCTTGTCCTCTAGGTCCCCCACCTGATCCCTCTGCAGTGTTCGGCAGCATGACGGAAAGGTGGCGGCCTTATTTACAGAGGCCCAGCCTCTGTGGCTCTCAGTGGGCCTCGTTGGCCCTGACCTTGAGCCCATTGTCTAAAGGGATGTCCTCGTTAATGCTGCTTGAGCTGGATTAATTTTTAAAGATAAAGCCTGCAGTTCGTGAGCGGTGCTATTTGTGGTGGTAAGGTCAGGCGGAGTGCCGCCCGGGGAGCAGGCAGTATTAAGTGGGGACTAATTCCTTGGGGACAGCAAGCTGGGATTACAGACCCGCACAGGCCCTCACACAGGCCTGCTGGCTGCCAGCTGCTGACAGGGCCCCATGGTGCCAGGCTGGCCTGCTGCCCACAGTGCACATGCCGCATCTGGTGTGCTAAGTTCCCCATGTTCTGAACTCCTGTTGGAATATTCTTCTGGATAGGAAAGGCCTGTGGACCATGGCTGCAGTGCTCTCCTGGGCTGGGGTGCCCTGGGGGATTCAGAGCGTCTAGCTTCTGGTGGCTTCGGTGACCAAGTGATTCACTCAAGGTGATGGACAGGAAGTGACCAAAGGGTCCTCCAGAGCACTTCCCACCAAGCCCATGGGAGCCCGCTCTCAGGCAGTGGGCCCTTGTGATGGGACCCAGGAACTGCAGGCTTCAAGTGGGGGGTAGGAAGTCCTGTGTCTGACTTCCTCAGCACATGTGTCTGACTAGAGAAACAACCACGGTGCTGACAGTAGGACGTTGGGACCAATGGGAAAGATAGCATGGCATACGGCACAGCAGCAAGGGCTGCAGAGGTAGCATGGAGCACCCAATGCCCGGGGCTCCCCAGAGCAGCAAGGTGGACCTCCCAGAGTTTGTTAGAACAGTCGCAGGCCTCACCTCAGACCCCCGAATCTGAGTCTGCATTTAACGAGACTTCCAGGTGACTTGCGCACACATCTCTGTCTGCAAAGTACTGCTGCACTTCTAAGCTCCCTGGGAAGGCAGGCCTGGAGGGGCTTTGCAAATGAGCAGGGCCGTGTGGGCATGGACACCCCTGAGCTAGGGTGTCCTAGGACTTGAAGTCCCAGTGCTCACATCATAGTGTTGGTGTGGCCTTAGCCAGGTCACACTCCCCCTTTGAAAGTCAAGAAGCTCCCAGGAGGGTGCCCAACTCCTGGATGAGGGTCGTGTGCTCACTTTTACACTGCCCCAGCCTAAAGGTCCTCACAGCACATAGAGACCAGGGACCCTGTCGCCACTGAATCCTGCAGCTCTTGTACCCAGGCTTGGGATTCAGAGGTGCTTGGGGGAACTCACAGATGGATGATGGATGAGTGGACGGACGGTGGATGGATGGTTGGAAAGATGAATGGGTTGGAGGGTAAATGGGTAAATGAATGAATGGTAGATGGGTGGATGGATGATGGATCGATGGATGGATGGAGGGATGGTGGATGGTGGATGGATGGAAAGATGGATGGGTAGAAGGGTAAATGGGGAAATGAATAAATGGAGGGTGGGCGGATGGATGAATAGCAGATGGTGGATGAATGGTGGAAGGATGGGTAGATGGATGGATAATGGATGGTGGGTGGATGGATGACAGATGGATGAACGGTTGGATGAATGCATGGTGGATAGATAGATGATGAATGGATGGTGGATGGATGGATGGGTGAAAGGATGATGGATGGGTGGATAGATGGATTGATAGATGGTGGAGGGATGGATAGTAGATGAATGGTGAATGGATGGTGGAAGGATGGGTGGATGGATGGATGAATGGATGGTGGATGGTGGATGGATAGATGGTGGAAGGATGGATGGATGGACATCTAGTGAATGGAGATGGATGGATAAATGAATGGTGGTTGGCGGGTAGATGGATGGTAGATGGATGGATGGGTGAAGGATGGTGAATGAATGATGGAAGGGAGGGTGGATGAATGTGTGGTGGATGGTGCGTGGATGGATGACAGATGGGTGAATTGTTGGATGAATGGATGATGAATGGATGGTGGATGAATAGACGGGTGGTAGATGGTGGATGAGTGGATGGGTGGGCAGATGAGTCAGTGGTTGGGTCGAATGGTGGGTGGATGTTGGATAAATGGGTGAGCAGGTGGGTAAATGGATGGTTGTAGCTTCCAGAGAGTAAGAAAAAATGCCACTGAAAAGCGAAATGACCTCCCACGTGCTGCTGGGGTGAACGAAGATGGTGCAGACACTTTGGAAAATACTCTGGCAGTTTATCAAAAACTTGGAGGTGGGCTATGAGATACCTCCAAGTGGCCAATCAGCTATGGAGTCCCACATGCACCAGGGTTGAGCTCACTCACCTGGGGACCATCTTCTGGGTTAAGCACAAAGTTACCCTGTGACCCAGCACTTCTACTCCAAGGCACAAAGCCAAGAGAAATGAAAATATGCGTCCACAGAAAAGCATGTACTCCAGTGTTGACAGCAGCTTTATTCACAATGACCAAAGAGTGGAAACAGCCCACATATGTCTATCACATGGGGAATTCATAAATAAAATGGGCTTATCCATACAAAGGAATATTATTCAGTTATGGAGGGAGTGAAGCCGAGACCCTCGCCACATCATGGGTGGGCCTGAAAACACGCACAGCGAGCAGAGCCTATGACAAAATAGCCATGTGTTGCGTAATCCTTGGTTGTGAAATGTCCAGTGTAGGCAAGCCCTTCCTAAGAGACAGGAGCTGTGTAGGGGGTGCTGAGGCTGGGGAACAGAAATGAAGGATGTTGATCAAGGTGCAGGCTTTCGTTCTGTGGGGTGGAAGCATTGTAGACGGCTGTGGGTGACGGCTGCACAACCCCATGTATACACTAACCATCACTGACTTGTGAACTTCAAAAGCATGAAGGGCAGGGTGTGCGGATTATACCCTAATAAAACTGAGACCAAAAAAAGTGTTAAACCACAAAAAGCCACCAGTCCCTTCATCCTGGAGACTGAGGGTGCAGCTTGGATCAGGAGCGAGACGGGCCAGACCAGCATCTATGGGACCATCTCATGTGGCCGCCTGCACCCCAGGCCCAGCCACGTGCACTTCTCACCTCTGAGCCTATCCAGGGGCACTATGCTTCCTGGCGCACGGGTTGTCCACTGTTCATCAGGGGATAGTCTGTGGGAACCCTGCCGGGGGCTCATTAGTCATGGGTGCCTGTGCCCAGCAGGCTGACTTGGCCTGGGGGGCAGTCTCTGGGGCCTGCAGCCCTGGCCTTTGCTGAACCCGGGCCTATGCACAGTGTGATGTGCTTCAGACACACCGGTTGGGAGTGGGGGTGCACCTCTTAGCAGAGCTGAATGACCAAGTCTAGTCCTGGCAAGCTTTGAGCTTCCCCAGACGTTGAGACCCACAGGTGGGGCCTGTGGGATGAGGGCACCATGGGTGAACAAACATCCTGCTCAGGCCCAGAAGGTGTGTGTAGCTTCTGCCTTCACAGTGGACATTCCGGTGGCCCAAGGTAGAGTCCACCCTGAGCAGCCCTATCATCAGGGCCCAGGCTGTGTGACTGGGCTAAGCTGCCAACAGGATGCTGGGGTGGGAGGCCTACTCCTGCTCTGACATCCAAGTGCTGGACGGCACAGTGCAGTACCACAGGTGTGGGGAATGTGGCTTTGGCAGTAGAGGAGGCTCCTCTCCTGGGGGGAGGCTGGGCTGGAGGAGAACCAGGCCAGGTGCTTTCCCAGCACTCAGGACCACTGCCCCCAAATGCACAGACCCTCCTATCCCTGCCACACTGGATGGTTGCAGAGCAGCGCCTGGGAGAGTAAGACCCCGAGCCACCCCCTCCCCAGGCAGATCTGCCCTGACTCAGAGCAAAGGCCAGAGACCAACAGAGAAAAACTTGTTGGGGACACCAGGTGAGCTGGGTGGGCTCCAGGACAGGACCGAGCACCCATGGGGGCTCCCAGCCATCTGGTGAGGCGTAGGTGGTGACAGACGCCACCCCTCACACCCAGGGCTCACCACCTGCACACGCAGATACCTCCCTCACTGCCCATGCTGAGACCCAGCAACTCGGCCAAGCCCACGGCAGGGCAGATCCCACTGCCGGCCATGTGCCTGCTGTCCACGGCCCCAGGAAGTGCTCCCATCACTTTGTGCCCCAGAGTCCCCATTGCAGAGCATGCTCTATCTCCATGGTGACGCTGCCTGACTGTCTTGGGCTGCTCTGCCTCCTTCCTTCGTGGCATCCTGGGACATCCCACAGAGGACAGCAGGAAGTGACCACCCAGGCCTGGCCTCCCTTCTCAGGGGTGGTTCACCCTGAGCACATCTCCATACCCAGGGACCGAGGTAGCCCCTCCCTAGCCCCAGACATCCCCAGGCAGCCAGGCCCTTCCTGGTCACTCCAGCAAGTCCACAACCCCGGTCCTAGAGCCCACCCTGCCGCCCTGCGGCCTCTGGAGAACCCAACAGGCATGAACCCTTGTGGACCCCCACTGGAAGGTCGCCAACCACCGACCTGCAGCACCAAGGGGGCTTCACACCTCAGAACATGGGGAAGATCACGGCTGCCCCCCTCCCAACTCCCTCATTTACTTCTGAACACCACAGTGCTGGACATGCAGATGGCCAGCCCCAGGGTGCATCTGGTCCCTGCCTGGCCTCCTAGTTCCCACCTGCCTTCCCTGCCCCAGGGACTGGAATGGCTGCCCTATCCATGAATCATTCGGTGGCTGTTTTCACACATGGAACTCCAGACAAGTTTCAACTGTGCCAGGCTCTCAGTAGTCTCTGAGCCACCAGAGGCCAACACAGGCCTACTGACCATGTCCCTGTTGGGCAGATATTGACCCCAGAAATTCCCGCCCAGTGGATCCATAGACTGTAATCTTATTTGGCATGAGGATCTTTGCAGATGTAATGAGGGTTACAAGGTCATCGTGAACTGGGGTGGGCCTCAAATCCAATGATGGGTGTCCTTCTAAGCAATGGAACAGAGACAGACACAGATATTAAGGAGAAGCCCATGTGGAGACAGAGGCAGAGACTGGAGGGATGCAGCCACAAGCCTAGGGATGCCTGGAGCCTCAGAGAACTTGGAGAGGCAGGAAGGACGACTCCCTCCCCCCCACCCCGCGAGACTCCTGGAAGAAGCACAGCCCTGCACACCCTGGTCTGAGACCCTGACTTTCAGAATGGAGCAGGAGATGACTCTGGTGCTTTTGGTGAGCTTTGCAGTGACTCTCAGCTGTGAGTCATCTCGGTCTAGGGAACACAGGCAGGTGACTCTAGGCTGTGGATCATCTCAGTCTAGGGCCTGAGAGCAGGTGACTCTGGGCTGTGGCTCATCTCGGTGTAGAGACCATGGGCAGGGTGTTCCACTGGATGCCAGTTGAGTGTGGAATGAAGGAACCTCATAGCAGATATGAGCTGGAACGTACTCCTCCTGGGTCACGTTCTGGGCTCTGGGCTGCACTCAGGGCATGGTGCGGCCCCCACCAGTTCCACAGATGCCTCCTGGCTCAGACAAGCGGAATCCCCGAGACTCGGGACACTTGGGGGTCAAACATCAGTTATTTGGGAGCCTGGTGTCAAGGAGGTAAGGAATCAGCCACGGGAGGGACCGTCCAGGGGGCTCCCAGCTGGAGGGGTGGACAGGCAGGCAGCAGGCAGGTGTCTTCCAGGACGGGCTGCACAGACCCTCCCCTGCCCACCACCCAATAGCATGTGACCCTGCCCGCCAGGATGGCCAGTGTTGGTGTGAGCTGCCTGGGGGCCTCCTCACTGCCCCAAAGGAGCCCACATTAATCAGCCTCGACGTGGTTTTCAATTAGCGCAGAGGAAGCAGGTTTATGGCTCCTCTGGTACCTCCATTTATATTTAATGCATCCACTGCCCACATCTATATCAGGAGCAACTGCCTACCCACTCTCATGCCCCAGGGAGCAGGGTTTTATTTCCCTTCCTCGCAATCGATCGGAGATTAAGTTGCTGTGTAGCTTTTTATTGGAGACGTACGCTGGCTGTGTTTAACAGGGAAACAGGGTGGGGGGGCGGTGAGTGGGCAGAAATAGTAGTGCTTCCATCAGTCAGAAATACAGGGTGTCCACATCAGTCGCCATCACCCACACACTCATGCACATACACACACACACACACGGACACACGCATACACATATGAGCCCACGTGTGTGAGCACATGAACACATGTGCGCGCATGCAGGCACATGTGTGCATACGGGCACACTGAGAGGAGAGCAAGCTTGGAGATGCCCGCCCTCTGGGAAGGCCAGAAATGTCTGTGGACACATGTTGCTTTCTCTCTGTCTTGTGGAACTGACCGTGAGTGGCTGACTTTGGGCTTGGTTCATTTGGTTTCTTGATCCCGATGTGCCAACGACATCAAAGCAAAGAGTTAAGTTCTTCGATGTCCCAAAATAGAAGGAATGTATCACTGTCTCTAGGGTGTTTGCAGCAATCTCTCACCTGCCTCCTCCCGCAAAGAAAGTGATGACCAACCCTCCTGCCACAGCCACCCAGAAACAAGAACCCAACCTTCTGCCTGGCATCCCCCACAGCCAGCAGGCCCTCAACCCTGTGCCCACCCAGCCAGCCCTGTACATGGCAGGCAGGGCCCACCCCACATCAGTCTGTCCTCAGCACACCCCACCTACAGATATGAAGACCGAGGGTCAGGATGAGGGAGCCGCCAGCCGAGCCTCCCTGAGGTGGACCCAGCACTGCCCAGGTTAGCTGGGTGCAGAGTGGGGTGGGGCAGGGTCACCTCTGGTCTCATCTGGACTCTGGAATGTGTCTGGGCAACATTACCAACATCTCCATTTGAAGGTCTCCTCAGATCTGTCTTCTAAGCAAAGAACAACCCCCGCAACCCAAGATGGCCTCCTCCCTACTTTCCACCCAAGGGTCTGATCCCTCAACGTCCACTGAAATCACTCAGTGGGCCCAGGACAGAGCCCTGGTTAGGGTTAGGGTCAGGGCTATCCCATGCAGAGAGGGATGACTGGGGAAAGAAATGGGGAAATCAGAGGAAAGGGACACGGTGGGTGGGGGGACTGTCCCAAATGCTCCTGGCACTGCCCTCAGCTTCCCACAACTTCCTGGAGGCTTCACACAGACGTGAACGCCTGGACTCCATCACACTCATCCCGGTGCCATCTGTAGCCCAGACAGGAGCCCCTAAATCCAGCCACAGAACGGCAGCCCCTTTGGACTCACAGGGGTCCTTGCGGGGGCAGACCTAGCATGATCCTTCATGCTGGATGGGGCCTGGCATCGAGATCATCTTTGTTTCAGCACCTGGACACTAGGGAGGGTGAGTCCAACCTCCATCCTGCTGTGCTATGGCGGCCAGGGTCCCCAGGATGTGGGTTGGGGATCCTGGGCAGTGGGGATGCGGGGAGCACCCCAGGTCAACCAGCCGGCCAGGAATCTCTGTCCCCACGTCTCTTACCCCAGAGCAGGTGAACAGGGACTACGTCGACACACATACACAAGCCATGGCACAAAGGTGTGCTCCGCCCTAAGCCTACAGATTACTGGCTTGGACTTGGAGCGGGGAGGGAGAGGAGGAATCGCTAGGCAACCAGCCAGGGGTTGCCATGGCATTTCGAGAGTGTGGCCCGGGCCAATCAGGGCTGGGAGGCAGGCACAGCGATGTCATGTCGGCTCACACGGAGGAGGACCACGTACCTCATGAATATTTATTGGACTGTTTGAGGCAAAGTCAATCAACCACGTGAAGCGATGACTGACTCTCCAGGTTCCATTCTTCTCTCTCCACCGCGTGGCTGCACAGGGTAGCCTCTGGCTTTCCCACTGGCCCTGAGTTTCCTCATAGGTCCAGGTGCTTTTGCCTGTCCTGACCTGACCTAGGGTCCCTGCGCTGTTTCTGTCCATATCTCCCACCGCCTGTGCAGGGAACGCAGTCATTGGTCCCACAGTGGCCCCAGTTCTCCTGGCAAGGCCTGAATCCCATCCGGGACCTGCAGGAGACAGTCTGATCACCACTGCGCTCATGGTCCGAGCAGTTACCAGGCGTGATTATAGGTGAGGCAGACACCCCTTCAGTGATGATCCGGCCACTGGGGAGCATCCAGGCTCACATGGCCTGGGGTGGCCGTGGAGATAGTGGGGGGCTTTCCCCTGCCCATGTAATGGTTGTTGGGACGGGGAGAAGTTCATCCGAGGGAGTGCATGGGTGTGGCTGTGAGCTCCATCATGGCTGCCCAGAGGCTGGGCAGGGCCTTGGCACTGTGGGACCCAGCCAGGATGAGGGAGTGTAGGTCCTGCCATGCTTCAAGCTCCCTTTGTCTCATTGCTTCTCCAGTGGATTCTGGGAATCCCATTCTGCCCGGAATCATAGGCCATCCTCTGACGGCTTCAAAGGTCCAAAGGGTAAAAGTCGACCCTAAATCTAGCACCCCACATGGCAGTGGCAAGAGGCTGGGATACTTTCCAGGGGAGGGCAGGCCCCACAGAAACTGGGTGCAGGAAGGGATGCAGAGCTGACCTCCCTCCTCAGGATGCCCTCCTGGCCACGAGCCAGTTGTGGATGGACTGAATTCTGACAAGGGCCATGACCACCCAGCCTACCCTGTGGTGCCCAGCTCCTTGCCAGATTCCAGACAGACGAAGAAGGCCAAGGCCCTAGCTGTCAGGGCAGAGACATGTGGGTTTAGGGATGGGGGTTTAGGAGGAGAGCCCACGGCAAGAAGTGTTCCAGGCTTGTGTCCCAGAGGCCAGCCTCCAGGAGGAAAGCGGAAGCCAGAGGCCTGGAACCTACTCACACTCGGCAGCCCTGCATGAGGGCCAAATTGGGTCAGGGCCCTGCTCAGGTGCAGCCAGCCCAGGAGGTGACCATGAATGGGGGGTCCAGAGGCCGCATCCGGGCTGGGCCTCCCCAAGCTCTCTGTTCCAGCAGACTCTGCCACTCCCCCAGGCTCCTGAGACTCCCTGTAGTCTCTATTTGCTTGGCCTGTGGACTGTTCTGGATAGCAGCACAGTGAGGTCCTTGGGGATCCATCAGGGCCAGAGACACAAGTGCCAGCAAGGAGGGCACCCCTCACCCTCACCAGCTGGCCCGCCCCTTGTAGGAGCCCACGTGGCCAAGTCAGGAGGGAACCCAGTCTTGCCTGGAGTTCTTGGACCCCACACCCACATGGGGCTTCACACAAGTAGGCATCCAGGAAACATGATGGGACAGGCCTGTCCACGGGGGCCAGAGCTCTGGTTCCAGGATTTGGAGAGGCCAGATACAAAGTGAGATGGCTTGTGAGGAAACAACACCTACCACCACATGGCTACCCTGCCCACCGCCGGGCCACACATAACACATAAGGCCCCGGGGAGCCCAGAGAGTCCTGGGCAGGAGAGGTGCTCACATGTAAAATTTGAAACTACATAGGGTGACGGCTACACAACACGTGAGTGTCCTGACGTCACTCAACAAAAGACAAACAAGAGGGAGGCTGTGATTTTTGCTGGCCGCTGCGCCACCCATCAGCTCTCAGACATCGGCCTCTCCCAGCCTAGCCCCCATGGGGCTAACCCTGGCCAGGGGTGAGGGAGCAGCAGGTGGCTGCTGGAGAACCGGAAGCTCCGAGTCTATGGCCTTTTTATCAGTGAGAAGCATTAAAAGTTACTTTGGGGGAAATGGCCCCAGAATCATCCATGTGTGACCATTGCAGCCCAGAGCAGAGCTCCCCAGGCTGGGTGAGGTGTCAGGAGGAGGCAGGAGGACAGCGTGGCCAGCCCTCCCTGCCAACCCACCCTGGCCACACCTTTGAAAGACACTGGTAGGAAAGAGCCCGGCAGGCAGCACAGCCTCGGGTCCACAGTGGGATGACCCTGTGAAGAGTGGATGCCCTCATAGGGCTGGGGAGTGCAGGCAGATGGAGACTCAGTCAGGGACAGAAGCCTCTGGGGCCTTCTTCCCCCCAGCTGTCTCTGACTCACGGGCCAGGCCAGCCCCATTCTGACAGAGGGTGGCACATCTGATGTCCCCTAACTGACCCTGACCCAACTCACTCCAGATGCAGGATCCCGCGCCCCAGGCCTGTCATGGACAGTGATGCCCCAGACATCAGCCTAATCAGCTGCTGCCCAAGTCTGGACATGCTGTCCCCATGCCCAGCCCACCAGGTGCAGGGAACCAGAGTCAGACCCATGGCCAGGCAGAGGCCCAGGGACTCAGAGAAGGGGGTGACTCAAGCGAGCCTGACCTCCACCCCTTCCTGTTGGCTCTCTACCCTGTTTCAGACCAGGGCTGGGGGCCTGGGGACAGGACCAGGAGACCACAGTGGCTGAAGGGCGGCTCCCGGTCAAAGGAGCAGCACCACAAATGGCAGAGAGGAGCCAGGGTAGAAGGCCACATGTCACCTGCCTGGGCTTTGCAGCCTTCAGGGCCAGCCCCACTGGGGGAGGAGGCTGCAGTCCGTCTGGGCCCCAGTCCTGACATCCACAACCAGCCCTAGGTCGAGTGGTCACTGCCATCCCTAAGCCTCAGTTTCCTCAGCAAAGACACTAGGATCTCTCACAGTGAGGTCAGCTTGTAACTACAGGTAAGAGAAAACAACATGACCTACACACAGGCCTACCTGAGTCCACCAGAGCTCATCATAACCCACTTGATCCCACCAGAGCCTACTAGAATCCACCTGAGCTCACCTGAACTCACCTGATCCCACCTGAGCCCCACCTGAGCCCACCAGAACACACCACACCAGAACCTACCTGAGCCTAACTGAGCCCACCAGAGCCAACCTGATTCCACCTGAGCCTACCAGAACACACCAGAACCTACCTGAGCCCATCTGAGCCCAGCAGAACCCATCTGAGCCCACCAGAGTCCATCAGAACCCACTTGATCCCACCTGAACCCACCAGAGCCCACCTGAACCTACCTGAGCTCACCTGAGCCCACCAGTCTACCAGAATCCACCTGAGCCCACCTGTATCCACCTGATCCCACCAGAGCCCACCTGAGCCCACCAGAACCCATCTGACCCCACCAGAGCCCACCTGATCCCACTTGAGCCTACCAGAACCCAACAGAACCGACCAGAGCCCACCTAATCCCACCTTAGCCCAGAACCCACCTGAGCCCACCAGAACCCACTTGAGCCTACCAGAACCCACCTGAACCTCACCTGAGACCCTCCATGGGTCCCACTTGAGCCTCCATAGATCCCACCTGATTCCTACCTGATCCCCTACCATCTGAGTGCTGGGTATGCTGCTTGTCCCTCCCTGGTTGCTGTCCTGCTCTGGCCAGGGTCAGGCTCTGAGTCCTCGGGCCTCCACCTGGGTCCAGACTGAGGAGAGAGGTGGGACAGTGGTCTCCCAGCTCTTCCTGCCCACTCCCTCCCCTTGGCTTCTACAGCAACCATGGGCCCTGATCCCCTCTTCTGACCACCCTCAGACCAGGGGAGGGCCCATTAGCATCTCTGCCCCAGGAGAAGCTGGGTTAGCCAGTATAAAGCCACCACCTGCTTCCACCTGAAGGTCCAGCCCAGGACCCGAGGCCACTCCCTCCTGAAGCTCCCAGACTGCTGGCCCAGATTGCAAGACACCTCCTTCCTCCTGCCCTCACCCAGGCCTGGCAGATGCCAATGGGGTTCTGAACAGGCAGAACCTCCCAGAATTGTCTTCCACTGAATGCCACTTTTACAAAAGTGAGACGGCTGCTGCCACATCGTCCACTTGGGTGAGTGTCATGGCCACGTCCTTCCTAACTTCTCTTGCAAGACCCCAGGGGGAGGGGCTGTTATTGGCCCCATGTATCAGATGAGGACACTGAGGCCCAGAGCAGCTCAGAGGACATTGGCCTCCCCCAACCACAGGAGCACAGAGCAGAGCGGCCCGAGCCTGTCTCATTCTGGAACCCTCACTGGGGCCTCAAGCCCAGGCCCTGCCTGAGTTTGGACACAGCCAAGAAGACCAAGACTGTCTCCTGTCTCCAGGGAAAAGGCAGCAGGTGCGACCAGATAGTGGGGGCAAGGGGCATCCTGGGGAACCCAAGACCTGGCTCCTGCAGCAAGAACCTTCAAGAAGACCTAGAACCCAGCACTTTGGGGAACTGAGTCAGGATGATCACTTGAGGCCAGGAAGTCGAGACCAGCCTGGGCAACATAGTGAGGCCCCATCTCTACTAAAAATTGAATTGGCCAGGTGCGTTGCATCACGCCTGTGGTCCCAGCTACTCAGGAGGCTGAGGTAGGAGGATTACTTGAGCCCAGGAGTTGGAGACTGCAGTGAACTATGATGGCACCACTGCACTCCAGTCCATACGTCCGCGTGACTCCCTTTCTCTAAAACATGAAAGAAGAAGCCACAGAAAGCAGGGAGGCAAGGAGGGGGTCAGGGCTGGGAGGGAGGCTCTGCCACACAGCCAGGCTCTGTGCCGAGGCAAGTCCTGAGGCAGGACAGACGGCAAGACCATGACCCACCATGGACCATCCTGAGGGCTGCTGAGGGCATCAGGGAGTCCAGAGCAAAGCCCATCCCGGAGGGGAGGAGGGCCTTGAGGCAGGGCCCAGGTGCTCCTATTTTGAATTAAACCAGATTAGGACCAGGATGTTTCCCAGAACTGGCCTGAGACAGACCTCTCCCCTACCTCCCATCTCAGCAG
>CAUYQG010296360.1:0-10230 GCA_963574415.1 Tarsius wallacei
CGCCCCCCCCCCCCCCCGGTTATGTTTAAATACATGCTGTCTACATGCCTTCATGGAACTGCTGATTTTTTTCAGAGCCATGGAGACATGAGTGTTTACAAATTTTTTCTTCACTACTTAGTTATGAAAGGAAGGGTAGAAAAGAGTGAGAATATTGACGATGACAGGAAAACATCATGCAAGATACAGAAATCTCTATGACTCTGGGATGGAGAGATGGGAGTGAGAGGGCTATAGCTAGTGCCAAGATCTGGCACCTGTGTCTTCATTTACCAGGAGTGGTATCACCCACTTCTATTTACAGTATTGATGAGGGAAGACAGGGATGGAAATCACGGCATAGAGTCTCATCAATTCCAGCCATGTTGCCTGAGTTTTCAAGTGATAAGTAGAACTGTTTTGAAGGCAAACTGGCAGGCTCTTTTTTATGGTAATGGCATCACTTAGAAGACAAACAATTTGAAGCTGTCGTCTTAGTCTAGCAACATCAGCAAGAATTATCTGTTTTGCCTCTTTGAGTATATAACACCATTATTAGTTTCGTTTTGATCCTACAAAACTGTCTTCAGTTGAATTACAACCTATCTTACCACTGAATTCTATTTTCTAGTCTCTACATAATTTTAATGGTTATTATTTCATTCAATATTCCTGTGATCAAGACTTAATTGGAGCAGGAAAGGAATGGATCATTATTTTATTGATGTGGGCATAGAAATGAAGAGAAAAGTAACTTGTCCAGGATCCCAAGGCAAGTTGGTAGCAAAGTGGGGACTAGAGCAAAAGTCACCTGACTCCTAGTACAATATAATACCAGGAAACGAAGTGCTGAGTGATACTCATTACCTATAGGTGGCCTTCATGAAGAGGCCATCTGTGGTCCAGGCAGGAGGTACACTGTGCTTTCCTCAGTAGACAACCACATGTAGGTGGTTTTTCAGTTTGTGGTTGCATAGCACCTGTCAGGCCAGGTTATTCCTATCTGCCTGCGGGAATTTCCAGACAACCCATGGTCTTTGCTAAAAAGGAAGCCACACACATCCTATTTTTGGAGACTCACCAGTTTGCCAGCAGTACTCACATCCCATAGATACCCAGCTACTTCGAGTTGCTTGAGGTTGTCCTTCTGGGCATCTAGGAAGTGCATTGCTGGCACCTGCCTGGCTTTCTACAAAAGTTGTCCTCTCCTGCTTATCAGCTCAGCCTCCAGGAAGGTGTTCAGGGATGGACATTGCTTCTCAAAGGGTAGCTTGGCTTCATTCCAGGAGCTTTGGCTGTTGCTGTTTTTTTGCTGTTATTCTGAAAGCTTCAAAGAGGAGGCTGATTTAATGGTCAAGGGTCACTGTGGAATATCTCAATTGTGCTGACCTGTAAAAATAGAATACTTTCTTTGATTTTTCACTATGATAAGAAACTTGATGGTAGACTGATGCTAAAACCACTTAAAAGAAGTGCTGACTTTCTTGAAGGTACAAAGAGTTAAAGCTATCACCATTTAGTTTTTAGATAATCTGTAATTTTTTTTTTTTGAGTTGGAGTCTCACTCTGTCACCCAGGCTGGAGTGCAGTGGCACACTCACAGCCACCATAGTCTCGACCTGCTGGGCTTAGGTGATCCTTCCACCTTAGCCTTCCAAGTAGTTGGAACTACAAGCGTGTACTACCATGCCTGACTAATTCTTTAATTTATTATAGAGATGATGTCTTGCCAAGTTGCCCTGGCTGGTCTAGAACCCATGGGCTCAGGCAATCCTCTCACCTTGACGTCCCAAAGTGCTGGGATTTATAGGCATGAGCCACCATGCCTGACCATCAGTACATTTTGTTCTTTCCTCCTGCCCATTGCCAGAGTGTAATAAGAATGCCTTTAGAATATATACTCTTTGCTTGCAATTTAAGTCAATCACTAATTTATTGACCCACAAACTAACTTCTCTAGAAAGGGCTCATTCTCTTTGCTTTGAGGGATGAGGCCTGGTTCCCTGTTCAGGTGGAGGGTCACTTTTGTTCCTTCTGTGTGTTTCCCGGGCTTCAGGTAAAACTTCTAACCAGGCATGATTTGTCTTTAACTCTGTTCAGTCTCTGCTTCAGAGGCTGCCACTCCACTTATGATCCTTTCCTTTCTCTTTGCTGTGGCTGGGATGCCTGTGTCCCTTGAAACTTCATCCCCAAAGCAATAACATTAAGAGGTGGGGCTTTTAGGAGGTGATTACGTCGTGAGGGTTCTGCCCTCAGGAATGGGACTACGTCCTTCTAAAAGGACTTGAGAGAGTCTGTCTCTTCTTATTCCTTCCACCAGGTGAGAATGCAGCAAGAAGTCTCTCACCAGACAATAAATGCTGGTGCCTTGATCTTGGACTTCCCAGCCTCCAGAGCTGTTAGAAATGTTTTTTGTTCTATGTAAATTACCAAGTCTAAGGCATTTTGTTGCAGCCCCAGGAATGTATTAAGACTCATTTATAGGCCTACTATCCTCTAGCTGCTCAAAATTATTTTCTGTGAAGTCCCAGCTGGGTCTGTCTTGGATAGCACCTCTCGGCTACTATGAGGTTTCTTTCCCTCTCAAAATTCGCCTGTTTTCTCTTGGCAGCCCTACCCTTTCTGCTTTTAACAAAAAAACTTCCCTTAAAAAATAGCCATTATCATTACTACTATTAACACTATCATACCATCACCATTACCTCTTAGTATGTATTGAGCAATTACTCTTTGCCAAGCCCTTGGGACACACACAAGATAAAAGAATCTCTGCCCTGGGAAAATTTACAATCTGATTGCAGGAATGTCAACACTAGTGATCACTAATTGGTTACTGCCTTACTTCTGGGATAAAACACTTACCCATTCCCACAGGGAAATTATAGGCCTTAGCCCAGTGGTACTTTCGACAAGTCAATGCGCCGAAATTCAGAAGAAGCAAGGACTCTTAAAATCATATCACATGGATGAGTGACTACAAAAGCCTACCAGTTCCCTCTTCTATATCACCTGTTTCCAACCAATGGCCCTGTGGTTGTCCACAGACGATAAAACGACATGGGTCATCTTGGGGGTGCCTTATTTGTTGCTAGGAAGTTTCTTGGGTGTTGCTGTCGCTCACCCAAGTTACTCACTGGGAGCCCCAAACCCCGTGGAAGGAACGCACTCAGCTGACAGAGCAGAGCTCCTGCCAAGCAGAGGCAGGATGCAACAAGATGCATGAAAGCAGACATCTTCCTGTTTCTGTAACACTTCCAGCTGGAAAACAAACCAGAGCCACACATTCCAGCTACCCTTGGGAAGCACTGAAATATCCAAGTAGTAATCATCTAGGTATGCTAACTGCAGCTCAAAATAATTCTGGGGTTGCCAGTGCCATATGCCTTGTAGGTTTCCAATTAACTGGGCTCCCTTCAGTCTTTCCCCCAAGGGCCAATTATTGGGGGAATTCAGCATTTCTCTTCCCTCAGACATTCGAAGAAGGGTTGTTACACACCAGAATGACCATTATGATAAGCTATTAAGCCAGTCAAACACAGGTGCTGGAAGACTTCAGCCCTTGAAACATGGATTAAATACTTAAGGTTTGGGAGTGGAGAACTTTTGTTAGTGCCAGAGAGCTAGAAGAGACCCAACGGTAGGATGGCCATACATTTCAATTCAACCTGAATGTCCCTTGTCTCAGTGTATTTATTAATATTGCCTCTTTTCTCAAAAAAGTATGCAGTTTGGGCTAAAAACTATACAGTCATTTTGTCTTAAAGATGATCCAATCTGCCTCTCAGTGTGGCTCAAATTTGATATAGAACTTTCTCCTCCTTCTAGACACACGGTCATCTATTTGCTGCTTAACATCACCAATGATGGGGGACTCACTACTTAGCCAGGAGCCTCTGATTGGTGGGTTTTGGTTCTGCATCAAAACTTTCCTTCCTCTGACTCCACCTTTGATTCTAGTTCCTTCTTATGGAACAGTACAGAGCAGGTATCCTCTGTCGTCCACAAACACTTTCCATTTTGGTGTATTTGTGGTGCATTTTTCAAGAGCATATTCAAGTTTGCTTCGATCTCTTTGTTTTTAACATTTGAAATTCCAAAATTCTTGCAAAAGAAGAATTTTGCTAAGCTCTATCACAGAATTCCTAGGTATATAGAAACCATGCACATTAGTTTGGAGATTGTGAACAAGATAATGCAGGAGTTACCAGTAAAGTAGCAAGGCCAGCATCCTCCAGTGAAAAGCGCTTTATAGCATTATTTTATGAATGCAGGTGAATGACTTAGATAGAATCTCTAGACCCTTATAGGTAGGAAATGAGCATAACATGAAGAAATGAGGTTGTATTTAAAGTCCATTCCAAGTTAATGGCAGAAACAGGATTCACATGCCTTATTAAAAAATGTAAGATTATAAAAATAATATAGGATGATAGTTGAAGATTTACATCTCAAGAAAAAAATAAAGAAGAAAATGCCTACTTGTAATTTTACCATCAGAGCTAATCCTGTTAATGTTTTCGGTGTACATTCTTTTTTCTGTGTGCATATACTTGATAAATACATAGTTTGACAAAATGAGGATCATATTGATATAGTTTTCTCTACTTTTATGTTAATATTATATAACAACCATTCTCCTACATCGTTAAATACAATTTAAAACTTGGTTTCAGTGGTTGCAAAAGACTCAATAATATGTATTTTGTACTTTCCCAAACATCTATTGTTAGAGATTGAGATTGTTTGAGCTCTGGTGTGTCCTCCTCTTCTTTTTTTTTTGAGTTGGAGTCTCACTCCTTCGCCCAGGCTGGAGTGCAGTGACACGCAGGTCCACGGCCACCCCACAGTCAACCTGCTGGGCTCCTGTGATTCTTCTGCCTCAGCCTTCCAAGTAGTTGGAACTACAGACGCATGCTACCACGCCCAGCTACTTTTTATTTTTTTGTGGAGACTAGATCTCACCAAGTTGCCCAGACTGGTCTCAAACCCATGGGCTCAGGCAATCCACTTGCCTTGGCCTCCCAAAGTGCTGGGATTACAGGATGAGCCACTGAGACCGGGCCGACTTCCTCTTCTTATAAGGGCACCGGCCCTGTCGAATTTTGGCCCCACCCTTATTACCTCTTTGAGCCTTTGTTACCTCCTCCCAGACCGGGTCTTCAAATACAGTTACCTTGGGGGTGGGGCTTTAACATATGAAAGGGGTGTTTGAGGGTAGAACACAAACCTTCAGTCCATAACAAGAATATAAACCCTTTTAATCTTCTTGATCAATAAATATCAACTGTATGGCTGAACCAATTCCAAGGCCCACCAGCGAAGTGGGAGAGAGCTCCTTCTGGCACATTTTTCTCATTGCAGAGCATTATCATCAAAGAACGAAAAGCCATAGCTCATTTGTTATTGGAAAAGCTGTAACTCATTGATTTAATTTGGATTTCTTTGATTCCTAATGCGGTGAATATTTTTCATATGCTTATATGTTATTCGTCGTTTAACTTCATGAATGAACTCTTCATGCTTTTGTGACTTTAAAACTGCATTTAACTTCTGCTTATTAATTTGCATGAGCTATTTATGGAGTAGCAATAAATGGCAACTGATGTGATTTAGAATTCTCTATGCACCAGTTTTGAAGCCAAGCACACCACATATAGAATCTCCGATATTATTCTCCAGAACGCTGCTCTTCCTTTAAAACCCCTCTTTGGAGACAGTAACTCTGAGACAGAGAAATCAAGCAGATTACCTGTATGAGATATTTAAGCAGAGTACCTATACGAGGAGCAGGGACCCAAAAAACTTGAAGTCATCTTTTGGAGGGTTGGGCCCCTTGCAGTACAGGCTTCCTTTGCCAGGTGAGTGTTCTAGGAGTCCACGGGCATCGGTGTGCCAGCTAGTGTTGTTGTGAAAGCCGCATTCGGCTCCAGTGAATTTTTTTTTTGGAGATTCTTTCAATGCGTTTGCCCATTTCGTGATGGGTCATTCACAAGCACACCTGCCTATTCCATTGAGTGTTCAGCCGTATTGGACCAAACATGGCATGCCCCCATGCTCTGTCCTCATTATTCACTGGATCTTGCCCCGAGCAATTTTTTTGTTGTTGTTTCCTGATGAAAAAAAGTTCTCAGATGTTTTGCTGATGTGGAAGAGGTGAAACAAAAAACAGCAGAAGCACTGAAAGGCATCAAAATCGTCAAGTTCAAAAACCGTTTTGAGCAGTGGAAAAAGCATCTAGATAAGTGATTGCATCAAGCAAAGAGTATTTTGAAGGTGACTGAAGTTTAAATATATAAGAATAAATACACAATTTTTAATTAATAAATTCCTTTCTTGGGGGTCCCCCCTCGCATGAGATATTTACAGCCATGGCCTTCAAATGATATCTGTGATCATTGCTCTGGTCCTACTGTGTTTGGTTTCAGTCATTGGTAACATCTACTATTTGCAGATTGAATTTCCTTTCTTCTTTTTCTACATAGATCGTCTTCCCATTCTCCTTAAAGAGCTAACTTTTTTTTTGGCCTCCCCCCCTCCCTTTTATCTTCTGTGTTTGGGAGAGCTTTTTAAGTTCGTTCCACACCTTACTGGTTTAATTTCCCAAGGTCTATTTTACTGCCCTCAGTGCTGACTTTATTCCTCATATTGTAATTTCAGCCTCCTTATCTCACCCAGCTCCCTTTTCATCTGGGTTTATTGTCTTTACATTCCATCACGTTGTCTTTTCATCTTGTTCTTTCAGTTCAGCTCTCCGGCTTTCTGCTCCTGTTTCAGAGAGGCCATGTAGTCTTAGATCCTTCCGAAGATATAAAAACATTTAATAACATTTTCTCTCTTTTTTTGATAGTAAATCATTTTCAAAGTATGTTCATCTTCTTGATCTTCTGGATATTGTTCCCTTTTTCCTGAGCTTTGGTGCTTTCTGACATAGGCCTCCTATTTAGTTCATTGTTTACTAATCCTTAGATTAGACAAGTTCCCTCTGGATTCAGAGTTTGCCAACAGACAGATTTTGTGGCTCTGTTGCACAGAAATGAGCTTTTCTCACCCCGTTGCTTGATTCTCTGACACTCCGAACTGAGGGAGTTGGTGGAAATTTACAAGCCGCTCCAAGAGTGTGTTCATAAGACCAATTTGTCTGTAAGTCCAACAAAGTTAACCGAGGTACCCAACTAATACAATTGGCTATACGGTACCAGATACATCACCGTTGCTTGTACATTGCTTCTGGACATCTTGGGCTTGAAATAAAGATACTCTGCTACTCTACTCTATAGCAAAGTACACAAAAGCACAACCACTTATAGAGAATGCACGCACATGACAATGTACACCAGATGTGCGAACTAACTTACGTGATTAGACATGCAAATGCATGTTTGCACCTTTGAAAGCTCACAACTTGAAGGTTCATATGTAGGGGACTTTTACTGTATAGTCCTATGAGATGCCTAATATCTAAACAATCAATTCAGAAAAGGCTGTTTCTCTTAATGAATACAAGATAAGAGCTTTATGTAAAAGGACCTAAAAGTTCTGTTATTCATAAGGATGATGCCAAATGGGCCCATTTCTCGGTTTCATCCCTCGTCGTGAAGAGTCCTGGGTCCTGACAAGATTCTGCGTTTTATATTTGGGCAGGAGCATTGTTACGTGCAGGGCATTGGCATCTCCCTTTTCAGTCCTTTTATTTCTGTCCTCGTGCTCGGTTTCTGAATAGAGTTGAGTTCTGCAACACAGTCTAACACAACAAAGATTTCTCCCAGTTACAGGTGGAGAAGTAACCAGTAGCCTTTCCCCAGTCACAGTAATTTACTTGGCTCTCCATCTTTACATCACTGAGTTAGTAATTTGCAGATGCAAATGATGAGCCTTTTTCTGCAGTATCCTATGTCTCTCTATCAGTGTTGTGTACCTATAACATTTGTTGTTTATCACCCCAAATGTGTTTTTTTATTGGTTCCTAAGAGGTTTTGCAAAACAGCCAACCACACTTTGTAATATATTTGCATTTTTTCCTGAAATGTCATGAGTAACATTGCCTTAAAGTGATTCCAAATGCAAGAAGAGCTAAGTGTGAATTCGTTGTTTTAGAATTTTGGCTGGGGCTCCGAACCTGATAAGGAAGGATGTTAATTATCTGCACATTCTAAAATGAGATGCCAGTGCATCCAGGCAAAGCTTGCTGAGGGATAATCCAAAGCAAGCACCGTTTGGCCACCTTTAACTCCACACTCTTCCTCTAGGGTATTCGCAAGAAGAGGAGACATAAGAAGGTTAGAAGTGAGGTTTTTCCCTTGGGAGGCTTCCAGAGTTTAGAGTATCACCCTTTGGGACAAGAATAGAGGACTGGTTTCCTCACCACAAGCTTGGTAGGGCAAGGGTCCAGAGGGCCACCCCAGGGGTGGGCACTGACCAAGACATGTGGTCTGAAACCTACTCTCTGGGGGTGTTTGCAGCCTGCAGAAATGCACAGGCCCCACAGGCTTACAGATGATGTCACGATTATCTGTAATTGTGGGATTGAGGCTTTCTATCTGACTCTCCCTGGGAAGGCTGAGGGAAAAAGGCAGTCTGAAGGTCCCTGCAAGTAAGGGAGGTGAGTGAGATCACAGGGTGAGGAACTTCACTTCTACCACAGGTCTCTCTCAGCTGGTGAAGCAGTGAGCAGGGCATGCTCTCAGGGTGAGAAACCTTGCTCCTACCACAGGGCTCCCTGAACTGTTGGATGCATAAAAACAACTTGTCTTGAATTACATGGATGGAGACCCGGCTCTAGAGCTTCCTTCCATGGGTGAAGCATCTTCAACAGAGCTAGAGGAGTCCGGTGGAGGGGTTGGAAGTGGGGCGGGGTGACTGCAAACGGCCAGCCAGAGACTGCATGGTTTCCCCCAAGAATCAGAGCTGCAGAGACTCTGCAAGAGGTTTCTGAAAGTCAATGTGATCCATGAAAGTAAGTGCCCCAAAACTCAGCATCTGGGCAACTTCCCTAGCTGGAAAGCAATAGCACCAGAGTATAATCTCCTCAGCCCCCGCCTCCTTCTCTTCCCAGCTTGCAGGGCAGCCCTGTCGCAGCCAGGACAACACAGAGGAAAGAGTAGAAAATGGGTGGAAAGAAGAAGAAGCTGGCCATCTGGTCATGCCACCATCTCTCCTGCAGGATCCTGAGCCCAAGTGAGGCCCACTGGCACAGTCTGAGGAGCTCAAGTCGGATGAGAGGTTGACGTTTCTATGTGAGACTTGTCTTAGTTCTTTCCTTTCATGTTACTATCACAGAATACCTGAGCTTGGGTAATTTACAAAGAAGAGGCTTATGTAACTCATGTTCCTGGTGGCTGGCAAGTTTGCGATTGGGCATTCCTCTCTGGTGAGGCCTGGGGCTGCTTCCACTTAATCATGGCAGAAGGTGAAATGGGGACACTGAGCAGAAGTCACAGGGAGAGAGGGGAGGAGGTGCCAGTCATTTTAACCAACCTGATCTCCTGGGAACTAGCCCATTCCCGCCAGAGGGAGAATTCACTGGCCCCCAGGGAGGGCACTGACTTATTTCTGAGGGATGCACCCCATGACCCAAATGTCTCCCAGGAGGCCCTACCTCCAACCCTGCCACACTGGGGACCACATTTCAACATGAGATTTGGCAGAGACAAAGCAAAACTGGATGGACCTTTTTAAGACATGTATAAAAACCTATCAAAACAGGATGGTATAATGAACGTCCATGACCTCATCACCCAGCAGGAATGTTATCTTCTATTCATACACTACCCAAGTTCTTCCACATATAAGTTGAAGCAAACAGTACTTGACCATTTTAATGCCTAAATGTAATGGCTCTATTTTGATGTGAAGTCATTGGTAGTCCTCAGGCCCACTGCTGACCTTCCTCATTGTTGCCCCACCCCAAATCCAGTAAGAACACCTCCTGTGATCTTACAGATTCCACAGGTTTTGTTAGGTATCAATCCATAGCCTTATTGTTAACATTTTGTGTTGTCCTGTTAAGATAGGGATCGCCGGGCTCGGTGGCTCAGCCTGTAATCCCATGCCTTTGGGAGGCAGAGGTGAGTGGATTGCCTGAGCCTGCGGGTTCGAGACCCGCCTGGGCAAGCGAGACCTCATCTCTACAATAAATCAAAAAATTAGCCGGGCGTGGTAACGCGTGCCTGTAGTTCCAGCTACTTGGAAGGCTGAGGCGGAAGGATCGCCGGAGCCCAGCAGGTCGAGGCTGCGGTGGCCGGGAGCGGCCAC
>CAUYQG010296380.1:0-14576 GCA_963574415.1 Tarsius wallacei
ACAGTTTCTAACTACTGCCAATCCCTTTCTTACAGTATTATGATAATTGTTCAAGGTCTGCTTATGAGTGAGAACATGTGGCACTCAGTTCTTTGTTTTTGTGATAGATCACTGAGTATGATAGACTCTAAATCCATCCAAATTGCTGCGAAGTCCATCATTTTGTTCTTTATGGCTGCTTTATATTCCATTGTATATATGTACATTTTTTTTGTCCAGTCCAGTTTCGATGGGCAGCATGGTTGATTTCATGTTTTTGAGATTGTAAATAGTGCTGCAGTAAGCATGCAGGGGCATGTGTCTTTCTTGTAGAGTGATTTAAGTTCCTCTGGGCATATCCCCAGAAGGGGGATTGCTGAGTTGTATGTAAGGACAATTTCTGGTTCTTTTAAGAATTGCCACACTGTTTTCCATAGAGGTTGAACTGGTTTGCATTCCCATCTACAGCATAGAAGCGTTCCCTTTTCTCTGCATTCTCACCGGCATCTGTTGGTTTTTGTTTTATTAATGATGGCCATTCTTACTGGAGTTAGGTGGTATCTCAATGTGGTTTTGATTTGCATTTTTCTGATCATAAACCCCATTTATAGATGATGAAACTGATGCTTAGAAAGTTGAGAAATCTTTAAAGTCGTAAGATTATAGTGACTGACAGAGTATGGTCTTGAGCCAAGGCTTCGGTGACTCTAGAACCAACCTTTATCATTAAAATCACAATGCAAATGCAGAAAGGAAATTTACAAATCATCCAGTTCAAACTATTCTTTTGACAGAGATGTTAAATTTCTTACCCAAGGTCATACAACTAGCAAATGTAAGAGGCTGTTTCAGTTGATGTACATTTTCAAGCTGCACTTTTTGTTCCACCTAATTGACAAATGTGGATCAGGGATTATCTCTGGACCAACTTCTTATAACAAGGAATGTGGACTCATCATACGGAATTGTTCAAAATGGCTTTCTACAGCCTAAGAGGAATTCTTGTAGCTGGGCAGATACTGCAAAAGCTGTTCATTGGATGGGGTTGTCATTTCCCAAGACCAGAGGTCCAGTTCTAGCCAGACTCCTGCAAAGCCAGGGAGCAAATCCCTCTTAGGGAATTTTCCATGTTTCTAGAATTCTGTGTCCCTCAAAGTAGATCAAATTCAGGCTGAAACCAGCCTGACTTTGTTGCTCTTTACTCAGTCCACTCCCCAGGCCCTGTATGTTGAAGGTAGATTGAGTTTGACAGATGGAAAACCAGCAGCCGTCCTGAGACTGGCTGCCAAATTGGACAGAGGAAGAGGTGATCTGATGGGTTGTGGCACTGAACTGAAAGGGCACAGATATCAATGCATGGATGAAGACGATGAATGGTGACCTTCCTGGGGAAATAGCACTAAATTTTCCATCACTGAATGAAATATGGTAAAGGTTTGGAAAAGGGAGAGGCAGTTACTGTGCAAGGTACTGCTTTCTGATATATACCTAAATCACAGGCGTATGGATAATATAGAACTCAGATAATATTTAATTTGCACAATAGTGCATCTACATAGATGTATGCCTCAATTGGGCTTTTAGAAATACTATGTTTTTCTGATTACAAAATTAATCACTTATTCAAGAAAAGTTCAAAGAAAGAAGTTGTGATTCACAGAGATGCGTACGCAAGTGGAAGGCTGATTCGCTGCTTTTACTCTAGATATGCACTTCCTTTTCCTTTCCTAGCAGATAGTCAAGCCCCCTGTGTTCCCATTGCCTAAGGGAGAGTCGTATCCAAGACAGGAAACGGAATTTGCCTCTTCTGGAAGAGAGATGACTTTGGTGTGCTAGAGGCCCCTTTAGGAGATTCTATCCTGAAAGTAAGAGCAGCAGGGACCTTTGGAAAGGTAATCAGGAAGATATGAAAGAACTGAAAGAGAGAGGTTGACTTCCTAAGGTTCATGGATCCAGTGGTCTGCTTCTTTGGAGCACCCCAGTCTGTGGGTATGGGGTGACACCCCTAGGAAGGCTATAACACACCTGGCTTTGGCAAAGCATCTTACATCACCCGAAGCAGGCCTCCTCAACACCAAAGTCTGGAGAGACCTTCAGTCCATCGGTTTTCTTTTAAAAATGCAAATTGAAGCATAGTTCCCAGTAGATGAGCCCTACAGTGACTTCATATCTGTAGGAGACAGAGAAGGGTATCCCAAGAAGATGAAATAGCATGTGCAAAACTATGAAGCTAACAGCACATGTACTCTGTGCCAGTGACTGTCTTCATCTGGGCCACAGGGTCTGTGTTGATGAACAGCTGGAGGGAGGGGCCGGGACTGCTTATAGTGGCCTTGACTGCCATCTGGTGGGATCTCTGTGGGCCAATGGCTTTCAGATATTTTTTAGGAGCATATATAACTTTTCAAATAAAATCGTACATGGAAATTCAATATATGGAACAGAAAATAGTGGAGAAGCCATTACGAACTCTCTTGCCATGATCTCCTCATACACCCTGAGTTCTTGAAGCTTCTCTGTGGCACAATGGATTTGGATAATGGTGAACTTAGATTTGAGATTTGAGATTTTCTAAGATGATGTGGTGGTATGCAGATACAATAAGGAATACTGACTGGGAATTTTAGACTGGATGCAAAGATGCCAATGTAATGAGAAGAAATTTGGGGACATAAAATAGTTATATAAAAATATCTTTATTTTTCTATGAGTTTCAATTTCACAGAATATTGTGAACCTCATTTGATTTGATGGTAAGAAGTTTACTTATCATTCAGGGTCACATTCTCCTTCTCTGACTTGGATCTAATCCCGGGGTGTTGGTATACATAGTAAAAGCCACCACTTACTGAAAACTTAATTATATAAAGAACAGGTACTTTACAAAATTTAACTCATTTAATTACCATAGTAACTCTATATGGTATGAACTGTTCTCATCACCATCTTACAGTTATAAGGAACCTGAGACCCAGAAAGTTGAGTGATTCCTGGGATTTAAATTCAGGCAGCCTGGCTTCCAGTATGCTCCAGTGTCTGGGTTCTTAACCACCCAGCTGCAGTGTGGAGACATCTGTGGGAGTGTATCACTTTTTCTGTCAGAATGGTCCATCCTCTCTGGCATCCATTGCTGTTGAAGTGTTGCTGATTTTTTTTTTTAAATCCCATCTGGTTCTAGGACATCATCCATGTAGGTTGCTGTGGGTCACTCAGAATGATTCATTCAGCTACTCACAAACTCTATTACAACAGGAAGAAACTCTTTGAGGTTCTCTAGGATTCTATCTACCTAGACCAGTGGTTCCCAACAGAGATTTTGTACTCAGGGGACATTTTCAATATCTAGAAACATGTTTAGTTGTTACAGCTGGGGATGGGGAGTCATGGCAGGCGTCTGGAGAGTAGAGGCCACGGATGGGGCTAAACATCCTACAATCCACATGACAGCCCCCACAGCAAAGCATTATCCATACCATAATGTCAATAGTGCCAAGGTTGAGAACTTCTTATACAGATATGAAATTATATTTCAGCAATTTTATTTGCAAAAGCTTGCTTTCTTTCCAGAGCTCTGTCTTGCCCGGAAGGCACAGATTCCCTTTGTTCTTAGATCCCACCAAACCATCTGAGGTTTCAGATTCCTTTCCCTCCATCAGGGCTTAGAGCATTGCTGGTGAGTGGTCTGGGACCTGGGCCCTCTGTTTGTATACCCTCTTGTGTTGAAACTCTGCACTTAGTCTCTGACTATTTTTCCTTTCTTTCTTTCATCTAGTCTGAGTATAGGAAGCTTTGCTCTTAGTGATCATATTTTCTAAATCTTTTGCCCATGAATTATTGTTTCCCTAATCTTTTGAAACCTAAACTGCAAGAATGGATTACCTTTTTCTCTGCTTTATGCTATGTAATCCCTTTCCTGGGGGCAATAAATATAAAAAGAAGACTGAATGAAGTTTTACAGAAAACCTTTATTTGTCCATGTCAGCATTTTGCAATCTATATTCTAAAGACCACTGTCTCTGGCGATGTCAGTAGGTTTTCTATGAAAAGAGAAACTGCTGCATGTGGCCCTCTAGGAATTCCCAAGTCATACGAGATTTCTTAAAAGCTCAGAAAAGTAAACTATTCAAATTTGTTTATCCCAGGGCTTTCTAAGAGTATTTGACCAGAAAATCTTCCTTTTTAAACTGAAATCCCCAAGAACAGTTTGTGCATAGTTTGGGAAATGTTAGTCTACGTGATAAATGTGGCCTTTATCAAAGCACTGGCAGAGAGAAGAGAACAGGTCCTCAAGATATTAAAAGTTAGACTCAATAGTACTTGATGAATGATTGGTTATAGGAGGTAAGGAAGCAAGAGAAATCAATGGGAAAATATAGAAACTTCAAAATTGAAGGAACAAATTTTGTATCATTACTTATATATCACTAAGTATTATACACTGGGGATTTTAAAGACTATAAACCACCAAATGACAATACTGAATTGATCACGTGTATTATTGTACTGGCTTTCAGTCACTTCCTCATCTAATCTCAACTCTACAAGGCCACCCCAAAAATCTTTTTAAACAAAGACACCATCATGACATTGCTCTTATCAGAGAACCTTGATGGCTCCATTTTGCACAGACAATCCAAACTCCTTTGCAGAGTGTTCTGAGGCCCTTGTCAAAATCTTCCTGAATATGGATATATATAACTTGGTGTGGCAAGAAATGAGTGACTCTTACTCAGCAAGGTCTTGCTGTGCACTGTCGGTGCTTATATGGCTTTTAGGGACTCTGAGGAACAAGGCAGGTTGTGCTGGGGGATCGTGCATCTGTTCCTGCCCTGTGTGAGCACGTTGATTCTGTGTGCATTATAAATATATCTGTAATGTGACCTAATCGTGGAATAAGAGAGTGTGGTCGGTCTCTGCTTATGTGGGGATCTTCCGTTTGCCCTTCTAGATCCACTGTCACCCTTGTCTACTCTGTTCTGTGCTCTGGGAGGCTGACTTCTTTGTACTCTCTTGCCCTCTGTCTTAGGGTGGGTTGGGTTAATGGGAAATGTCGGCAGGAGATGGAGGGAGGGAGGAGATTAAGATCAGAGTGTTTATTCTCTAGTTCCCTCCCTGGAAGGGCACTGAAGGCTGGCTGTGTCCAATGATGGCCTCTGCTGCTCCCTAGGTGGCCTCTCCCACTGTCTTTCCTCCTCTCCAGGTTCCAGTAACTGCTGTCTCCTCTTTTTCCCTCTGGCCTAGAGGGTGGTAACACCACCCTTTCTCCAACTCCTGGTTCCCACGGTATCCTTGTGGTTCCTCTAGGCTCTGACTGTATGCTTGTAGATAGTGCTTTAAAAGCAAACCCTCTTGCAATGAATGTTGTACTTCCTTCTCATTGGGACTCTAACTGATACAGTTATCTAGCTGAAACACAGATTTTGGAGTGTCTGTAATGGCAAAGATTTAAATAATAAAGGATTGGACTAAATGGAAACAGTTGTCACAAAATACCAATTTTTTGTGTATTACCTCATATTATTTCAAGTACCATACAATTATAAAATGGAATATTAAGTTTACAAGTCACTTTGAAGGGGATGTTATTCATTTTCTAGCCCAGAAAGCTCTTTTTTTTTTTTTGTGATCCATTGACTGGAAAATTTTCTAATTCATTGACTAACAGAAATGAGTGGAAGAGAGCTCTGTGCTGATGTAAGTGGTGGGGAAGACTCCATCTGCAGAGTTCTCTCTGGTAAGGTCCCCGGGGTTAGGAATGTCAGGAGGTTTTTTGGAGTGCAGAAACCCAGGAATCATTGGATGGCTCAGTGGCTACAGTGAGTCTTTAATGAACGGCAACTGAACTTTCAAGGATAAGTTAGAGGCTATGAGTTGACTATAGCTAAACAATTCTCTTTTGGAGCCAGGTGTGAATCTTCTTCAGAAGAATTCTCCAGAAAGAATCCAAGTAGGAATACCAATTCTAGATATTTTTCCTTCTTTAGATGGTTTATAGTATTGTGTTATTTGAATTAGGACCAAATACAGCGCTGAAGATAAAAAGACCACACTTTTGCAAGGAGCAGCAAAATGTTTTTTGTTTTTGCTTACAATAATAACTGATATTTGGCTCTTAGTCTGTTTGTTATTGGTTCATATTTTTATTTATTTATTTTGAAATCATATTTTCTTTTATTTTAAAGATGTCGGGTACAATTTAGGATGAGGTATACAAGTGGTCATTGTACAGGTAAAGTTTAGGCCTTCCTTTGGTCTCCACTTTGCCTGATTTGAGTCATACTTACCATTTTTAAAATAATATATATTTTTTATTTTAAAGTTGTGGGGTACAGTTAAGGGTTAGGTATACAAATATTCATTGTGCAGGTATCCTTGAGATGTGCCTGGTTCATATTTTTAAAGTAAAGCTTATATTTTAAATATAGTTTTACATAATTTAATTTCACTTTCCATGATTCTAGCCATGAAAAAAAATTCAAATTACTGATTATTTTTCAGAGAAGAGTGAATAATGCTCAAAAAGGACAGACTAGGGAGACCATGAAGCTTCCAGTATTCTCGTTAGTTATTTTTTGCTTATAGATCTAGCCATATAGATATTTATATATCTATCTATATATAGCTTTACATCCCATAGAAGCATGTGCTTTCCTTTGCCTGAGGAATCTTGTTTTGGAAATGGCAACATAACAGGCATTTCCTTTGGAGTTGTGGAGGGAAAGGAGCCCTATATATTATAAGAACAATATTGAGGTGAGATGAGGCAAAGGATAATAACAACACTATCCATGTGATTACAAGTGAGGCACTCCAGGTACATGAAGACTGTGGGGTGGTGGGAAAAAAGACAGATCTACCATATAAGCAGGATTTGCTGTGCAGTTTTTCTTGTTTTGTACATACTAAAGAACTAGTGCTGTAATCAGTGGTTTGTGCTCAGCACATATGGTTAGGAAAGACCCAGGTATCTTTTGGATATGTTGTTCTCAATCTGTGGTTTTATTTTAGCCTCTCATAGTTGCTTGATCACAGAGAGAAATGTGCACCATTTTATTTGAATAAAGGATTTAAAAACAGGCACAGCATTGGAAGTTTAATGTGTATAACTCAATAATTCTTAATTTGTTCACTTCTGTATTCCTGAGTGAGAGATTTTTTTTAAACATTAGAACTTGAATAGGAAAACTGGAGATTTATATTTTTAAAGAATTTAATAGTTAAATTATAGGTGTATTTTACGCTTAAAATTTTAGTTTCTTTTAGCTATGATTCTAAAGCAGTGTTGTTTTGTTTTGTTTTGTTTTGTTTTTGAGTCAGAGTCTCACTCTGTCGCCCAGACTGGAGTGCAGTGACCGCTCCCGGCCACCGCAGCCTCAACCTGCTGGGCTCCGGGGATCCTTCCGCCTCAGCCTTCTGAGTAGCTGGAACTACAGGTGTGCACTACCATGCCCGGTTAATTTTTTTGATTTATTGTAAAGATGAGGTCTTGCCAAGTTGCCCAGGCGGGTCTTGAACCCGTGGGCTCAGGCAATCCACTCACCTCAGCCTCCCAAAGCGCGGGATTACAGGCTGAGCCACAGAGCTGGCTCTGAAGCAGTATTAAAGGTGATAAAATTCCAATTGTAACGTAACAACTCTGAAACTGCGCCTTATTCTTTTGGTTATTAAATTATAATAAAAAGTTATTACCTTTCTTCTTTTAAATAATCTAACTTAATATTTGTATGTAACTGTTCTGTTTTCTCTGTGTTAGATTACAAGCCTTATTTTATAATTATAAGGAGCTGTAAAAGGAAAATTGTCTTGATATTTACTATTGTGTCTAAATATGATAGTTTTTTTTTTTTTTACATGAAAGCTCTTTGTAAAGAGTGCAAATATAAAATGCGTAAACTTGAATACCCTCAAAATACCTTTCAGATGAAGCAATATATTTGGAGGAGGGAAACCACAGTGAGTCAGCTGTTTCCTCAGGCTTCACCTTCCAAACAGTTGCTGACTTGTTTAGTGACCTTGGCCATCTTGGTCCGACCCTGTTTTAGTTCTCCCTCTTGACAAGTGAATTTCTTTCTACTAACCTGCTTTCCTTGAATGTGCTTTAGAAGAAAGATGCTTTATAAATACCAATTAACAAGAATACTTTCTATCTCAGGAGTGAATTTCCATACGAAATGAGAATGCAGTTTATTGATATTTCTTTTGAACTTGTGATCCTTAATTCCTCCAAACAAACAAACAAAACGAACAAACAAACAAAACCGAAAGAGATTTCAATGAAGTATGCTAGGATACATGACTGAAAGTTCATTACCAAAGAAGTATTATAGTCCATATAATATAATTCCATATAGATTCTTTTAAATATGAAAATTTGGCTTAGCAAGTTGGCAGCCTGAGAATCCTTGCTTTATTAGTTAGCAAGTAATTCTGGGTTTTTAATCACATTTTATTGTCAATCTCAGTTTCTGGGTGCCTAGGAATTCAAAATTATATGCTCAGCTGACCCTTTAATTAGCTCTCATTCTGTCTTACATGATTTATAGCCGGGTGGCTCGCATGTAAAAATGATATATGATTTAATGAACTGGAAAGGCAGAATAGGTTCCCACCTCCGATTGTTTAATGCTTCCTCTGGCTGGTGGCTGGAGCTTGAAGCAAAAAAAGCAGGAATTAGATCCCCTCACTCATTTATTGTTACAAGGACAGAAAGGTCCAGTTTGCTATGATTTTTGATTATTTGCAAATAAACTTTTGCTTCATTAGAAAACATAAGAACATTGATTCAGGTGTCTTGAAATAGTCTTTTTAAAGAAATATGAGAGAGGCTATGACTCAGATTCTCTTACTTTGCATTTCTATTTTATTGCTCTAAATGCAAATATTGTAGGGGAAGTAATTAAGAGTTTAGTCTGTAGGGCTTGGCAGTGTTTTACTGTATATAGAAAGAAAAGAGATAAAGCAAAAGTTGCAAATTGTTACCAATTGTTGAAACTACATAAGAGGTTAAAGCAATTTTTCCAACTATTTGTAATTTTTCAAAAATAAAAATTTTTAAAAAAGGTTGGGCAGGGGAGGATGGGAACCCTTGAGGTTATGGGATGCATGTGTTTTGGCCTTACAACTTGTTACTACATGGTATTCAGTTGGGGCCTAGACCTAATGAAGCATATAGGTGTTTGTGGAGTACATTAGGCACTGATCGACTAATGGGGTTGCAACAGTGGACAAGAGCGGCAAGGTCCCTTCATCTGAGAATCAGTGACAAATGATGAATATATGCATAAACGGGATTCTTTCTGACTGTGCCATGTGGTGAGCACTGTGAGGAACAGCATATGACTCTATTTTAGAGACCTCAGATGAGTAGAATCATGCATTGTCTTACTGTGCCTGACTTATTTCACTTAGCATTATGCCCTCACGGTTCATCTATATTGTTACTTGTTGCAGAGTGTCCTCCTCTTTTAAGGCCGAATAGTATTCCATTCTATGTAATACCACACATTCCATTCACCGATAGTCAACAGTAATGTATTATACACTTAAAAAGGTGTTAAAGGGGTAGATCTCATTTAAAGCGTTCTTACCACGGTTATAATTTTTAAAAAGAACAACTTTAAACAAGGTGCTCAGAAACAGTGTGCCAGGAGTGAGGGGCTACTATGGAGCCTGAAGTCAGGGAAGGCCTGCCAGGGGACGATTCCTGGCAGTACCCACGTGATATGGCAGGTCTGGAGACAGAGCTTCCCAAGCACAGGGCATAGAGGACACCAGTCCAAGGAGGAACGAGCCTGGCAGATGTGTTATGAGGAGTAGCACTTGGGGGTGAGAGAGGTGGAAACTGGGAACTGAGATGACAGTGCAGGACTCAAACGGCCACAGTAAGGGAGTATCAGCCAGGGTCACACTCCTAAGACCTTTGCCATGATTCTTCTGGCTGCTCTACCCTACCAACATCCCGAAGGATCTGTGATGCACATGTTTAGTTTCTGTGCACTTTGTTAGGTCTAGGCCCCAACTGAATACTGTGTAGTAACAAGTTGTGGGGCCAAAATTTATAAAAGCATCACATAACCTCAAGGGTTCCCATCTTCCTCGCCCAATTTTTTATTTTGAAAAATTACAGAGATGGAAAAGTTGTTACAATCCCTCAGGCAGTGTCAGCAAATGGTAACAATTTGCCACTTTTGCTTCATCTCTTTTCTTTCGGTATACACGTTTTGTTTTGTTTTCTTTTGCGAAAGTATTTCAAAGTTAGTTGCAGACCTCATGACCTTTTACCCTTAAATACTTCAACATGTATCTGATCATAGCCAGGAAATTTAACAATATAATACTTTTATCTACTATCCAGCCTGTATTTAAATTTCCCAGATTATCCCAGTCATGTCTTTTATAGCTGAGTTTTTGATTGTCCCATTTTTTAGACTTCTCTAATGCAGAATAGTTACCCACATGATATTGACATTTTTGAAAAGACAAGGCAGTTGCGTTGTAGAATCTCTCTCAATCCGAATGTCTGATGTTTCCTCATGATTAGATTTTGGTTAAATATATTTGGCAGCCATGCTCCATAGGTGATGTTATGTCCATCGTAGCGTATAATATCAGGTGGCTCATGATGTTAGTTTATCTTAACATTAATGATATTAAACTTGATTACTTGGTAAAGGTGTATCTGCCAAGTTTCTCCATTGTAAGGGTATCTTTTCCCCTTTATGATCAATAAATAATCTGTGGGAAGTACTGTGAGACTCTGTGAATATCTTGTTTCCTAATAGCCTTTCACTTAATGATGTTAGCATCCACAGATGTATCTTTCCAGAACAAGTTATTGCTATGGTGGTTGTAGAAATGATGACTCTCCATTTCGCTTGTTCCTTCTGCACCCATTAGTTGACTTACTTTTGTAAAGAAAGACATTTTTCCCCTCTTCATTTTAAAATGACAGAATGGGCTCAATAATTTTTTAAAAATTCATTATGATAGCATCCATTCCTGTCATTATACATTCTGATGCTGCAGTTTTCCCAAATTTGACTAGTAAGAGTCCCTTCATGCTGACATTTTTAATCAGTTACTTAGAACATCATTTTTTGTTTTTGTTTTTTTTTTCTTCTAGCATTGAGGGAGGTCTAGGCTCACTTTGTACTTTTCCTGCTCCAAACCAGGAATCAATGATTTCTCCAAAATGTCCTGATTTCTTGTAGTCAGGAATGGTATTTATAAACTGATATCTGGGGACCTGGTTTGTTTATTACTACAGGTGTATTATCGCTTGCAAAATGGGGTATCACTGCTTCTATAACTGTTCAGCAAACACACACACACACACACACACACACACACACACACACACATATCAGGATCATGAGTTCTTATATGATACCTCTAATTTTAACTCAACACCACAGCATTCTTTTTCTCTCTTCATTCTGTAACTGTATCCCCTTCCACATAGAGAACCTTGATTCCAACAACATGAATATATTAATATTTACTTGTTTGTGACTATGATAATCCTCTCCCCAGTATTAGAATGCTACATCAATACCAGTACCAACAGCAAACTCACTACATTCAGTATCTCATTGTGGTTCTTTTTGCCCTTAGAATATATTTATTTGGGGATGTGATGTCATATACTATGTTCAAAAGTTCCCTGCATTCTTTTTCTATTCTCTTCTGTGTGCTTATGTTATTTATTTGATGTACAATTAGGTTTATTTGTTTGTTTGAATTCAATTTTAGTTTCTCCCATCTTTTCTTATTCAGTTTAACTTTTTAATATGTAAGACATTAACATAGTTCAAAAGTCAAAACTATATAAAACGGCATATTCAGTTCTGTCAAATTAAAAAAAAATCATTTTTAGCTTTGAACTCTAATAAGACAACAGGGTATATACTAACCATCAGTAAATAGGGAAGCTTTATCAAAACAGGTATTCTTAGATTTGTAGAACTCTAAGGATCATGCAGATAATGATTCTTGTTTTGATTCTGCATTATTACTTTCCTCCTTGTTTGTAAATCTTTACAATTTATATCTGAAAGTTTTATACTAATTTTTAGCAGCATACTGTGTGTGTGTGTGTGTGCTTCATGGTCTTTTGAGGTGCACAACACGAACAGAGCAGTGTTTCTCCATGTGCCACATGGTTTTTGTGAGAGCTGAGATAATTAAAAAAAAATTAAAAGGTCACTTTCCTTATATATTTTTTCTATATATTCTCCTGAAACAGTAAAACTATGAGGGCATTTGAAAAACTGAAAACTGAAAAACAAATTCAAATTTTCCAATTGTCCAAACAAATTAAAATTGCACAAAGTATCTGATTGTTTGATACATACATATGTGTGTGTATATATAGTGTGTATATATATATATATACACACACACACACACACACATACATATATGTATACATACTGTTTCTCTGGATTAAAAAAATTTTTTTAATTTTAAATATGTGGGGTACAATTCAGGGTTAGGTATACAAATGTTCATTATGCAGGTACCCCTGTTGATGAGGTATGCCCCCCTGGATGTTTTGTTTCTGTATAAGGACAATATAAAAAGAATAGTATACCTAAAATAAACATAAAATAATGGGTTATGCAGATTGTAGAGACACTATTAACTTTCAAATATATATATTATATATATATATATTTTTTTTTAATTGTGGAGTTTATCCACCTGCCCACCAACCCAGCCATAAACCCATCCATCCATCCATCCATCCACCCACCCATCCACCTAGCCATCTACCCACCCATCCATCCAAAAAATATTTTATATAACATTGCTATTTTTGCCACAAACTGGAGAGATTTCAAATGAATATAATTCTCTAGTTGAAGGTAATGTCAACAAAATCACTTCAACTCTTGGCATGGTTCATTTACTCATGCAACAAAAATTAATTGCATACTGTGTGTCTGGTTGGATTTTGAATATTTTCTCTAAGCATATTGTCATTTAATTCTTGAATTATTCAATTACTAGAGTGGCATGTAATGATCACTATAAAATTTATACTTGACCATTCAGGTTGGTAATTTAAATTATAAGCCTAAAGAGCCTGCATACCCTGGAATCTGGCAGGGTAGCCAGAGTGTGGATTTGCAAGCTTTTGGAAATCAGTCGATGGGTTGCTTGATGTCTGATTTTGCTTTTCTGACTTGGTAGGCTAAGAGGAGGGGATTGGTAATAAAGATGCCTGGAGTCATGCTTTTTCTTTCCCAAAGGATAACTAATTTTTTTTGGAAAGTTCCCAAAATTTCTTCTCATGCAAATTGCACTTTTGAAAGGTTTCTGTATATTAACGTGTTTTTTACATGCAAATACTGACCCTGGAAGTGTTAAGCTCCTTTCTGTCATTTATACTGTAGTCTGATTCATTTTAATCTGATTGCTTTCCTTCTAAATCCTAGCAGAGCTGCACTGGACCTGCATTTTTAAAGGAAGAGGTGAATATTTTTGTAACAAATAGGGGACTTCAAGGAACATCCTGGGATGGGTGCCTAGTGCAGTGCGAAGTGAGGGAATAGGCAGGAGGGAAGGGCGTGGCAGAAGAAGGAAGACTCCTTTGTAAATATAGCAAAAGGCCAGAGTTTCTCTTTTAGTTTTGCATAGAGCTCGGGTTATCCCCAATAACCCAAAACACCATCTCCCTAGCTCCTTCCTAGAAGCTTCCCTCCTTCTGAGCTCATCTTCCTAACACTACTAGTTTAATTAATCTGACTATTCTGCTACTCTGAGACTTGTGTATGGGAGGAGGCTCTGCCACAGATCCTCAGACCCATGGCAGGATCTTATACCAGGGAGATCTTGCCTTAATTGAGATGAAACTTCACACCCTATGGTAATTTGCTCATGTCTTATGCCTGAACCATTTCTCTCTCACAAGAATTAATAGCCTTCAAGGTTTCAAATGTATGAATCAGAGAATGAGCAGGCACATAAATTGTCTCTATGTCTCTTTGAGTTGATAAATTGAGGTCTCAAGAGACAGATGTGCTTGGCACAGGAGTGGCAGAGCTTAGACTACCACATTGGTCTCCCCTCTCCTGGTCTAGGGCCTGTTCCCTTTGCCCACATACCCATTACTTGCTTCTACCGACATGAACTCCCTTATTTCTCTTGGAAGGAGCATTTGAGCAAGCTTCTGGGCCATGAGAGCATTGGTGCCTGCTTGCAAGAATGTGTACTTCTGGAAAATTAGAGATTATACAGTACTTTCACTTAATGAATGTATATGCAAATATATGTAGGTCACATTAGTGTTTTGTGTTGTTGTTGTTGTTGTTGTTTTGGGTTTTTTTGAGTTGAGTCTCACTCTGTGCCCAGGCTGGAGTGCGGTGGCATAGTCACGCCACCCCAGCGTCGACCTGCTGGGCTTCAGTGATCCTTCCGCCTCATCCTTCCAACCAGCTGGAACTACAGGCACTTGCTACCACACCCGGCTAATTTTTGATTTATTGTAGAGACGAGGTCTCACCAAGTTGCCCGGGGTTGGTCTCAAACCTGCAGGCTCAGGCAATTCACTCACCTCGACCTCCCAAAGTGCTGGGATTATAGGCTGAGCCAGC
>CAUYQG010296386.1:0-30613 GCA_963574415.1 Tarsius wallacei
CGCCCGGCTGATTTTTTGATTTATTGTAGAGATGAGGTCTCGCTTGCCCAGGCGGGTCTCGAACCCGCGGGCTCAGGCAATCCACTCACCTCAGCCTCCCAAAGGCGCGGGATTACAGGCTGAGCCACCGAGCCCGGCTCGCCCTTCTTTTCTTAAAAAACAAAACAAAACAAACCAGATGGGAAGACTATGGGTCTTTGGTCCTTTGGACCTCATCTTAGCTTGCCTGGCAGCATTGCCGATGACATACATAGCCCTAGTGTTTTCCTTGACCTGTACCAGTTTGAACTGGATTTGAATACTGCGTCTAGGTCTCATGAGTGTTTCCTTTCTTCCTGGAGCCTGCTTTATATGAGTCTTCATTTTAATGGTGATTTCTAGTGGTCCCTCAGCCTATACAGGTTGACTATTCCTTAACTGAAATTCTTGGGACAAAAGCTTTGTGGATTTTGGATACTTTTGGATTTTGGAGTATTTGTATTATTCTCCTGGTTGAGCATGCCGAATCAGGAAAATCGAAATCCAAAATGCTCCAATGAGCATTTCCTTTGAGTGTCGTGTGGCACCCAAAAAGCTTTGGATTTTGGATTCCAGATTTTCGGACGTGGGATGTGCGGTCTGTGTAGCCTTCATGCTCTATACCCTCTGCCTTGGGGAGGCTTGCCTTTCAGTCTTGCCTTGCCATTTGGCCTCTCCAGAATCTTCCTCTCTTCTTCAGGCTTACTGACTTTGTATTCCCATCTCTGTCCCTTATGGAGACCTGCATGACATAGATGCTTAGGAATCCTTTCTGCCCTCTGTCTGCCTTTACATACCCTTACCATCCAGATGCTAAGACTGGTGGCTCCATGCTTTGCTCTTCAAGGGAAGATGGCCTTCTAAGTTAGAGAGTGCTTGTTAGGCAGTATTTCCCCTTCTTGTTTTCAACTACCAGTTAGGTCTCCCTCCTGTTCCTGTGGCCTTGGTGACGAGGACTTTCCTGGAGCCTCTCAATAGTGTCCGGAAGCTGTTTAGCAACCAGAGCGTCATTCCTGCAGCTCTTGGGTTGGATGCCTGAACTGGCCATCAAGCTCCTGCTGTCTCTGTTTGAAAGTTGCAGCGAGCCTTCAGTTCCTTTCAGATCAGAGACACAGCTAGAACTCATGAGGAAGTTTTGGTGTTCTTTCCAGATGATCGATAGACTTAACCAATTTCTCTCTCCAGACATAATCAAATGTATTTATGTTTATAGCATGCTCTCTGATGTGCATTTCCTCACCACAGTGAGAATTGTTCCTAAATAAGATTTGTTATGACTGCATAGTATTTCAGCATATGAATGAGTCATACCTCATTGTCTTATAGCATGTAATATTTTAAATATTTATTATGCTACAGAAGATTATTTCCACACACAAAAAAATCAGTGGATGTGAAGAGTGATGAGGAAACACTTAACTGCCGTAGTTTAATGTTGACGTTTACCTTACCTCAGCCAGCAAACCGCTGCAGTTTTCCAATATTTGTTTTTTTCCCTTGCAGTCCACGGCGACACTTCCTCCTGTCCTCTCAGACAGGTCTCCATCCTGAGTACAGAGAGGACCTAGAAGCCCTCCAGGCCAAACATGGCGAGGCGGTGTTAGTACTGGATAAATGCGCCAACCTTTCAGAGGGTGTCCTTTCTGTCCGCAAGCGTTGCCATAAACACCAGGTCTTCGATTACCCCCAAGTGCTGCAGGTGAGTGTCACTCGTCATTCTCAAGGCTCAGTGAAGGTCGCTTTTACAGGGTAAAACTGACTCCGGCAAACCCAAGTTGTTTTTCACATGCAGCTAGAGTAACCCAGCGGGGAAGAAAATGTAGCGTCACTCTTCACTGGACAACTTAGATCTTCAGGTGCCTGGATGTCTGGTGTTGTGTATTCACGCAAAGCTGCTTGGTCTGAGAGAGTTCATAAGCCTTTCAAATAGTCATTATACTCCAAAAATACAAATCCAGCAGATTTGCTAAGGTGCCGCACAGACAAAGTAGGCACATATATCTTGCTTTTACCCCTGTATTTATAAACCAGTCCAGAGAAATGTTCTTTAAGGTGCCAACTTGTATCCCGTGACCATGCTGGCCCCCAAGGCCATAGGCAGCTTTCCTGGGAGTGGAGGGCTTTCGGTTGTTTTGTTTTCTTGGTTTTGGGTGTTTTTGCCACCCTTTGCATGTCCCACCAGTAGTATGTCCTTTATTTACATCATGAGAATGGTGGCTTTCATAACCTTGGGCGCTGCAGTCCCTCGGGGGATGACTTATAAGCAGGATAGTTGGCATTCCAAATGGATGGGTGCTGGGAACGAGAAATGGAGCTTTGCTCACTTCAATATTTAAAAAGGCAGACGGGTTAGTTGAAGGAGGTGTATTGAGGAGCTGGTGTGATTTTTTTTTGTTTTTTGTTTTTGGACCTCCAGAGAGCTGGCCCATGCTGAGATTGTTAGAATACTTTCTCTCAAAAAGTGCCGCATCTCCCTCTGGAATGTCTGACTGATAACAGTGGTGACATGAGCAGGAGTATTTATAGTAACCTTTGTCTAGACAGGAAAAATGGCTATCAGCACGTGTGTCCCATCTGGATGCCGACTTCTGGGGTCAGGTAGAACGTTCCGCCTGTGCCTCCAGGTGCCGGGCGGCCCGCCTGCCTCCACTCTTGCTCCCTTTCTCACTTGTCCCTGGAGGAGTTTGGAACCTTGAGTTTCTTGATATTTCTTCTGAGCTTTCCTTTTCTCTTAAAGATTAGACAGTAGTTTTTTGTTGTCGTTTTCACCTTCCGAAGAGGTAAAAACTGGGAGAAGCCGAAGGTTAGAGAATTAAGGTCTCTCCTTATTTTGGTCCACCTGTTGCAGCTGTTTTTTCTCTGGCACATCTCTCTCCTTCCCAAGCATTTTTCACATTGAGGGGGCCAAACGGGGTGAATGAGTAAGAAATCATTTGAGATTTTGCTTTCGTTAAATGTACTGCTTCTAAATAGAACATGTCAGTCTTAATGTCTTTTCAAAGGTATTGGCTCATGAAATGAACCTGTGTATACCAAGCACATGCTGGATGCTGTGGGGAGTAGAAAGGTGGGAAGAGACTTGATGCCTCCCCTTTAGGGGGTCCACTAGAGAGCCTGAAATTCCCAGACAAAACAATTTCCTTACAGGGTAGGCTGAGGTAAGTAATGTAAGCGAAGTTCAGACAGTGTGCCACGATGTGTTTACATAGTACGCGAGGACAAAGGAAACCTGCTTCAGGAAGTCTCATGTTGAATGCCCGGGGCAAGACTGATGCTGGTTTTGAACGTTTTCAGAATGCAAGCAGTGGTGGCATTGGAGTAACACCGATCAGTGGAAATACAAAACATTGCAGCCAGTGAAGCTTTTTGAGTCTTACAGGTGTGAAGAAACCGCTGTCTTGGCGTTTTTGTGTCAAGATGCTTCAGTTTTGTATCAGCCAACCCTTGGGAGAACTTTATGGCCTCCAGCAACCCTGGTTTGCCATCTCCTGCCTCTTGTCTTCCTGCAGGAGGCGACCTTCTGTGTGGTCCTTCGTGGAGCTCGGCTGGGCCAGGCGGTTTTGAGCGATGTGTTACAGGCTGGCTGTGTCCCGGTGGTTGTTGCAGACTCCTATATTTTGCCTTTCTCTGAAGTTCTTGACTGGAAGAGGTGGGTATCACCTTCTGGTAAACTCTAGACTGGTGGTTCTGTGTGTGTCCGGTATTGTAGTGTCTACCTAGGTTTGAGAACTACTACCTTGGACTGTTTTGCTCTATTTTCCATCAGGAGAGTTAGCACACTGGCCTAGAACAGTTCACAAACTGAGGCTTGTGGGCCCGATTTGCTGGCTGGCTGTTTGGGTAGATCAAGTTTTATTGAAATAGCCATGCCCCTTCATTTACATATTGTCTGGCTATTGTCCTGCCCCATTGGCAGAGTTGAGTCATCACGAAGCCTAAGGTGTTAGTTATTCTGTGGCCCTTCACAGTAAGTGGTTACCAACTCCTAGCCTAGAGCAGTGCTTTTCAACCATGACTGCAGAGGAGACTCAGCTAGGAGCTTTAAAAAATGCCTGGCCTTATATCCAGGGAGTGTGAATTTTAAAGCTCCCATGTAATTCTTAATTTTTATTTTTTATTGTTTTTGAGTTGGGGGTCTCACTCTGTCACCCAGGCTGGAGGGCAGTGGCACGATCATGGCTCACTGCTACCTTGAACTCCTGGGCTCAAGCAATCCTCCTGCCTCAGCCTCCCGAGTAGCTGGGACTATCAGTGCTTACCACCACTCCCGGCTAATTTTTTTATTCTTTGTATAGAAGAGGGCTTACTGTCTTGCCCGGGCTGGTCTCAAACTCCTTGGTTCAGGCTATCCTCCTGTCTCGACTCCCAAAGTGCTGGGATTATAGGCGTGAGCCACCATGCCCAGTTCTCCAAGGTAATTTTTTTTTTGTAGCCACAATTGAGAACTACTGGTCTAGAGTCTCTGTTGAATTTGCGTAAGGTACTAGCTGGAGCGGAGGAAGCTTAGAAACATTCCCAGTATATGGATGGAACCAAACAGATTCTGCTTGGTGCTGGCTGTTAGTACTGTAATGAGCAGAATAGCCCTCTATTCTTGTGTTTCGTGTTCCCAAGACTTTGGAGGTTGAAGAGTATTGACAATTAATTTGTATACATCTCTCAGTCTTGTCCTTGTCTCAGTGCTTAATTACTTTCTCCTCCCCCAACTTTTTTGATATTTCTGTCCAAGTCTGATCACCACAGGTATCTGAATAATTTAAATAGCACCAAGTCACTTGTTCATCTCACATTGCTTGGAAAGCCTGTTGTAATCACATGGAGTCTCTGTTTCTCTGTTTCTGAGATGCCTAGACTCTAGGGAGTGAAGACAAACCCACAATTATAATCTTGCGTGGCAAATACCATAGCTGGTGCATGCACAGGCCTGTGAAGGCCCAGAGAAGGGGAAGCCTGCCTCCGCCTGGAAGAGTAGTAGTTACTCTTTCCATCTTAGAAGTAATGAGCCAGGCTGGGCTCAGTGGCTCAGCCTGTAATCCCAGCACTTTGGTAGGCCGAGGCAAGTGGATTGCCTGAGCTCGCAGGTTTGAGACCAGCCCAGGCAACTTGGCGAGACTTCGTGTCTGCAATAAATCAAAAGTTAGCCAGGTGTGGTAGTGCACACGTGTAGTTCCTCAGGCTACTTGGAAGGCTGAGGCGGAAGGATCGCTGGAGTCCAGCAGGTCGATGCTGGGGTGGCTGTGAGTGTGCCACTATGCTTATGCTCCAGCCCGGGTGACCGAGTGAGACTCAAAAAAAAAAAAAAAGAAGAAGTGGCAAGCCATTTCCAGCATTCCTCTCCCTCTGAGGACATTTACTGAGCACCTTCTGTTGACAGACACTGTGTCAGACAGGATAGAGGGAAACAAAGATGACCAAGGCCAAACCTTTCCTCTAGGAAGCTCATGGTTTAGTGGTGGAAGATAGAGAAGCCAGCCAGCAGTGACCACTTCCTGTGATGTGATGCAGCCTTGACTGGAAGGGATACCTCAAGGAGAGGGAGAGGGAGAAACACACCATTGTTGGCAGGACGATTGGAGAGGGCTTTGCAGAGGCGGTGCCTCTAAGTGAGTCTGAAAGGATATACCTCGAGTGCACCTGGTCTCACCTGAAGGGAGGTTTCTGTGAGGGTCTAGGTCTGCTTGGGTGGTGGTGATTATGGGTCAGAGAACCCCGGAGCTGAAGTCCTCAGGCCTGGGTTCAGATTACAAGCTCTGTTGCTGGCTGGTTTTGTGATCTTGACGAAGGGTCTGATCTCTCTGAGCCTCAGCTTTCCTGTCTGCACAGAAGTCATTTGCTTGTTTGCACATGTTCATTATGTGCTAACCGTGTGCTGGGCAGTAGCATTCCAGGTGCTGGGGACATGCTGGTAATGGGAGCCAGGCACACTTTTCGTCCTAGCGGGCTGGCCTTGCTGGTGGAAGTGAGATGGAGATTTTAATAAATGAATTTATACAAATGTGATGATAAACTCTGCTGCGTGTCATAGAGGAAAAGTGATTGTCAAGTCCTGGCTGTCTCTTACCCACCATATCTCATCTGTTAGCAGATCCCGTGGGCTCCGCCCTCTCTTCCCTTCCCTCAGCTTCTCCGTCGTCAACCGTGTCTTGACTGGCATTCGCAGCGTCTCCAGCTGCTTTTGCTCCTGTTCTTGCTTTCCTGTAGTTCTAGCACTCCAGACAGGACGATCCTGTTGGAGCACGATAGGTCACATGGTGCCTTTGCCCAAAACCTGCTAATGGCCATCAGCTCCAAGAAAAGCACAAGTCCTTCAGTGGCTTCCCAGGCCCTCTGTGCTTTGCGGTGCCCCTTCTGCCCTGCTTCTTCTTTCCTCCTGCTATTCTCCATCTCTGTACTCTTCCCAGACCCTTGGCCTCTCTGCTGCTCCTGGAACATGCCCACCATACTGCTTCCTCAGGAGCCCTCCCTTGTGAATCCTTCTGCCTGGAATGCACTTCTCAGGCCTTCTCATGGCCTGCTTACTGCCTTACCTTCCATGTCTGATTTAGTCACTGTTGTGTTCCCAGGGCCTGGCACACAATAGGACCTCTGTAAGTATATGTCAAGTAAATGAGTAGATTTGAATAGATAGCTAAAGGAGAAAAATGTGTGTTAATTTAGAAAGGGAGTGAAGAGTTTACCAGGTAGGTGAAATGTGACATGCCCTGTGGTAGGGCCGAGCACGGGATGTTCAGGTTACTGAAAGAATACCACGTGGTTAGAGGACACCAGTGAGTGGAGGCAGGAGGAAAGATACATGGAGTCGTGAATGGGAGGTAAGAGAATGGAGCTGGTGAGGGAACTCCTATGAGAAGGTCGGCTGTGAGAAAGGAAGGGGAGGGAGGATACTCACTGGAAGGGACATGGGGCGAAGAAGGCTTGGGTATTATTTCTGCTTGGGAGGTTGAAATAAGATGCTTCCTGTAAAGACTTGTGTGATGTCAGTTGCTTTGCTGTTGTTTCCAGAGCATCTGTGGTTGTACCGGAAGAAAAGATGTTAGATATGTACAGCATTTTGCAGAGCATACCCCAAAGACAGATTGAAGAAATGCAGAGACAGGTAAGAGGCTGTGTCCAAGCGCTGCACTGGGGAGGTGACTTGGGAGGTGCTGGAATGGGGACTTTGACTGCTTGGATACGAAGACAGTGGCTGAATACGTGGGGGCGGGGGGGTCCACTTCCTGCCCTCGATCGACTGACCAAACTCGAACCACGTGGCAGCAGGGTTAGGCAAGTTGCATCAAGGGCAGTTTGACATGGCAACTGCTGAGATTTTGGCACTCTGCTGGGGCAAGCCTCCGCAGTTTTAGGGTCTTACCACCGCGGTGTTCAGGATGCAAAGCCAAAGCTCCTTGGAAGGTTTGGGCCACAGCAGGCGACGGTCTTCGTGCCCGAGATGGCCGCGGGAGCGGAAGCGTTTCAGGCAGTGCCATGTGGCCGCTTGCCCTGAGGATGCTGTGGGGGGTCTGGCCTCGGCTCCCAGTTCAGATGGCTGAGGTCCTCTCTTCTCTCCCCTTGAGCACCTGCCATCTTTCCGCCTCCCTTCCGAGTCTCTCTCCTGTTCTCTGATGCCCCTTTCCCTGGCTGCTCCAACTGTCTCGGGTACTCCACCGGTGTCCCATTTTGTCCTGCTTCTCTTTCTTTCTCCTGAGCGAAATTTAATCAGGCTTACATTTCAAGTAAGGTAGAGACATTCAACTCTAGCCCTCAGGGTACTATGCTTGTTGTTTCTTTTTGTTGGAATATCCCTCGGTAGGAGATGAGCAGAAGAGGCTCGGCAGGTTCTCAGCATTAAGTGTGGAACTGCCCATGCATCCCCTGGTTTCAGATGGACGATGCATCCCCTGGTTTCAGATGGACACCTTCACCGTCGGGCAGGGAGCCTGCATTTAGCCTGGTCCCAAGACTAGGCAGGGCAGTCACCTAGTATGTGGAGTGACGACAGGACCTGGGGTTCTGACTGCTCTTTTGTGTTTTTTAATGAGTCGGAGTCTCACTCTGTTGCTTAGGCTAGAGTGCTGTGGCGTGATCACAGCTCACCACAGCCTCAAACTGCTGGGCTCAGGCAGTCCTCCTGTCTCAGTTCCCTGAGTAGCTGGGACTACAGGTGTTCACCACCAAGCCTGGTTAATTTCTTCTTCTTTTTTTTTAATCTTTTGTAGAGACAAGGTCTTGCTATATAGCCTAGGCTGACCTTGAACTCCTGGACTCAAGCACTCCTTCTGCCTCCACATCCCAAAGTGCTGAGATTACAGGCGTGAGCCACCACTGCGTGGCCCTGACTGATTTTTAGATACAGTTTCAGCCTGCCCTCCTACTCTAACTCTACCCTCCCCCCACTTGGGGCTCTGCCGTGTGACTGGAGTTTTCCCCCCGCTGATTTAGGAGCTCTCCTGAACCCATCAATTCAGTTACCACTTCCCTCTCTACTTTTCGACTTCTGTGTTTTATTGCTCTTTATCTTAGGGTATTTATATCTCACATTTAAAAAATTCCCATGGCTTGCCATTTTAGGGTTTTGGGAGAGAGTGAAAGTTGGTGGCTGAGCCCAGTCCACCCTCTTGATCGAGGCACTTAATTTCTTGCCACACAGCACTGAAGTCTGCAGGTTCTGACTTCAGGTTGCCTGGCCCGAACGTCAGCTCTGCAGTTTACAGACTGTCTGCTTGGCGAGGGTCCACCTCTCTGGGCCTCCGTAGCATCATCTGTGTAGCATTTTGGCTTTCTGATTTGAACACACATCACGGGTCAGTCTTAGCCTCCCTGCGGTTTCTTCACAGCATCCTCATGCTCGTTTTGAGTTTCTGGGTTTCCTAATTGCTACTTAACTGCCAACTTTATCTGAGTTTTAGTGAATGAGACAATCAGTCTAGAGATCTCTAGGTTTTCCATCTAAAACTGTGTTTCTTAACACTTGTGTAGAAGAAAGTGCTTCTTGAAGAGTCACAGGGTTCTTTGTGCTACTGTTTATGGCATCTTGATTAATTAACTAAATACAGAATCATGTGCTAAATCAGATCCCTTTTTATACTAGATTCTAGTTTAGAAAGGTTAAGAAAGAACTGGGCAGGAAACAGTGAGAAAATTCTGTCCAGTTATCTTCTCCATTGTTCCACCCTCAAGTTGGAAAAGAGAACCATCTGGTTTTGGGGGCAGGGTGCCTACTGTCACCTACTGTCACAGAATACTGTTGTCCTGTGGAACACGGGGTGGGAGCTACAGGTCTGAGACAGACTTGCTTGTCATTTTCAGTAGCAGGCTCAGAATCAGAGAACAGTTGCCGATCATTTAAAGTAGGGTCCTTTAGGTGACCTGGGTTCAGAGAGACACACTTGGAGTCAGGAGACTTGTGCTTGAGCCCCGGCTCTGTCCCTATGAATTGTATGACCGTGAGAAGTCACCAAAGCTCATAGGGCTCTCTTTCCTCCCCTGAAGGGCTGGCTAAATCATCTCTCATGTTCCGTGCGCCTGGTGCACATCTATGACATGCTTGTCCCTAGTGAGGATGTTACTCTCCTTGACAGCATTCCTCATTAAGCGATCATCTCTTCTCCCCGGAACAGCTGTTGTCACAAGGCCACTTACCTCCTCTGGTGGCAAACACACCACTCCGCCAGCTTACAAGAGAAGAGTGGTCCTGGCACTTGCCTGCCCGCTTTCTCACTGTCCGCCAGCTTTCTGATGCCCTCTTACCCTGTGCTGCTCTCTGACCGTCAGCAGCTCTCCACTGTGGTGCCTCATGCATCCTGCTCTCCTTTCTCTGAGTATTTTGTTTCCTCAAATGACCTCCTTTTTCTCCCAACCTCACATTTCTAGACTGGACTGACTTCAACTAGATGTGAGAATATCTGCTTGAAGTAATTCCCAGACAGGTATAAAGGACAGGCTCAGCTACTCCTAGCTGCCACTAACACCCTCCTCCCCCAGTTGTGATAACCGGCAATGTCTCTAGACATTGCCGGTTGTCCCCTTGGGGCAGAGGAGTGGGTGGGAATTGCTTTGCTTGAGAACCACTGTTCCAGGTTAATGTCTCTTCTTTCTAAGACGAGCAAGAGTTCTTTTATTCTATAACAAAAGATACTCTTTCCAAAGTATGCTTGCCATTCTGTCTTCTGTTACCTTCCTTCGATTTCGCCTGACCTCGGCAGGAGTAACTGAAAAGACAGCATCTACCTGATTCTGAAACGTTCTTGTGAATTCTTAGGGAACCCTGTTGGGGGGGTTGGATGTGGGTCTCTTTGTAAGACAGAGGTAAACTTTCAGGGGAAGGCTTCTTGCATCAGCAGTTGATACCCTGGATCCCCTCCGTGCTCGCCTGGTCAGAGGGCCCGAGGGTCTGATTTGCCTTTGAGAAACCCTGAACCACGCAAAGAAGCTGCACAGACAGCCGCAGCCAGCAGGGGTCTCCATCCCCTTGGAAGTGACTCCTCTCCCTTGTGAGTGTTCTGATCTTGCTGAGGTGTCCTCGGTGCTGTCAGCCACTCTGTGTCCTCATAGCTGTTCCTCAGAGACCGGTTCTTTCAGATGGAGAAGACATCATGCTCTCTCTAGATGAGGTCAAGCTGAAGTTTCTGATTTGACCCCAGAAATGTGGGGTAGGATCTTGGTGAGGAAGATGTTGTGGCAACATTTTGCAGCTTAGGTAGGGTTTAGGATCCGAAAGCAACCATCTGACTGATGTCTGCGGTGGTGAAAGTCCTTGTTGTGATTTGGGAGTTCGAGTGTCCCAAGGGAGAAAGACATGCTGGGAGAAAGTCAAGGAAAGGGGAGGAAATCCCCTCTTGACTTTAGATGTGATTGGAGCAGCCATAAAGTCAAGTACAAGGCTAGAGCCTAAGTAGGTAGGAGCTGTAGCTAAGCTAAGATTCTTGAAGAAAAGTACAACCTGCATCCCTGGTATCTACTCCTGAAGGCCACTGATGAGCAGCTACATGTGGCATTGAACAGGCCAGCGGCTGCTTATAGGGTTTTTATGGGTAAGTCAAAAAAACAATTTCTTAAGTTAGTAGAGGCTAGGAGTGTAACAGTGCAAAGCAGGCTTACCAGTTGACTTTTTATTGTCCTATGAGCTAATTAACTAGTTAATTAATTTATTGAAACCCTAATCGGCTTTTTTCAGGGAGAGATTATAGGAGATAATGAGAAATCTGTGATCCCCATTCCAGTAGTCATCTTGGGGATTATATGTGTATAAGCACAAGGGAAATTGAGGGGATAGTATCAATTTTCCTACGTACATTAGGGGTCTGAAATTCAAGGGAGAAAGATACGGCTAAAATTGTCAGGATGGACTTACTAGAGAGGTACATTTGAGATATGCCTTCAAGACGGGAGTCCATCAGCCATCTTTCTTAATTGGAAGACAGCCAGAAGTATGCAATGAAATATTTTTCTGTCATCAATTGGAACATTCGTATTCCCAGTCTTCCTTGAACCACAAAGAAAAAGTACACAATCTAGGGTCTTGGAAGGCTGGGTAGAGACTAGACAACATCGTTAGAAATGTTTGTGTGGACAAGGAGGAGGGTGTAAATGGATCCCCAGTTTATCTGCTGAGTAGAAATTTCCAAACATTCTTTTATTGGTCAGTGGCTCCACTAGCAGTGACCTCTAACCTCAGCCACACTAGGAGGGGGAAGTCAGGAGCCTGCCTTGCCTTTGAACTCTTCTTTGTACTCAATTGACTAGGAGCCTTTGAGGTGGCAGAAACATCCAGCATCTTCTTTCCTCTCTAGCCTTTAGCACTTGGAGCATGTTAAAACATCAGTTTCTTTTCGTTCTGTCACATTCTGTCATCTCAATGTGCCTTCATGTTTTCCTGTTAAGATAGCAAATATTTACACTGCAGAGAAGTGCTTGAAATATAATGGGATAATTAAGAAAAAGACCAAACACTTCTATGTAGGAAAATAAATCCCCAGGCATCTGGTGGCCTTACCTAGTAGGACTACAGGTAAGCCTACTTGTGGTCGAGAAGAGGGCAGAAGAAGCCACAGAACGACAAATGTGTTTGTGTACACCAAGCTTGTATACTTTATGGGAGCGCTTTTCTAAGGGGCTCTTATTTTATCTCGTCTGAACACAGTTTGGACACATTGAGTTGTTTGGTTTCCTTCACTACATATTTAAGGGGAGAAAGACTGCTACATGTGCGGGTTCTGAGATGGTTGTCTAGCAATCTGGTATGAATAAAGAAGATGGAAAAGTGATTTAAAAAAAGAATTCTCAGCTGGGTGCAGTGGCTGGTTCCTGTAATCCCAGCACTTTGGGAGGCTGACTTGGCAGGATTGTTTGAGGCCAGGAGTTTGAGATCAGCCTGGGCAACATAACAAGACCCTGTCTCTACAAATAATTTTTAAAAAATTAACTTGGTGTGGTGGCACATATCTGTTGTTCTAGTTACTCAGGGGACTAAGACTTACTTGAGCCCAGGAGCCTGAGACTGCAGTGAGCTATGATTGTGCTGCTGTACTCCAGCCTAGGCAATAGAATAAGACCCTGTCTCAAGATAAAAAAAGAAATCTTAGCATATTGAATGTAAGGACAGGCAGCTTTGCGGGCTTCACTATATGCCAGGTGTATCATTGTAAGATGGCAGAATTTGTCAATTCAGAGAAGTACATATTTGTTTGTTTTTCGTATTTTGAATTTCTGACATCCAAATGAGTCTTACTGTCAATTTGAGCATTGAATATAGTTTCTATTTCTTCCCACCAAGTTGTTATTGATGCAGCATCTTAGAACTGAGGAAATACAGAAATTATTCTTCGTGGTGATGCTCCTGAATCTTTAAGATTTAATTTTGTTTAGCATATATATTTTTTAAATAGTGGATCTTGTGTATATGTTTCATAAAGTTTTCCATTTAAAATGTTTAATTTTTTAAAAAAGTGTTTGTTATTTGCCTAAAGGTGTAAATCCTCAGATGTCCAGAAACCTCAGCAACCCCGACTGAGGTGTTATCTGAGGTTCCCTGTGCTGGTGGCTGGGCTGTTATATCCATGACAGTTATACAGCAGTCTGTGTCTATCTCGCCCCTGTTCCACCACCTCCAACACTGCCCTGTTGAAAGCAGACTCCTTCAACCCAGTAGTGAGATAGGCCATTTGAAGAGTAATCTGAATTTTTTTTTATGTGAAGAAACTAAGGATAAAGACACGTGAAGAATCTTCCCAAGACCACACGGCATGTGAGGGATAGACAGAGAGCACACTCTGTTCTGCTGCCTGCAACTTTGTTCAGACCGCAGGGCTGTGTGGCCTGGATTGAGAGTAAAAATCGGGATGAACTTCCCAACAATCCACACTAACTACTTATTGAATAGTCTTCTCGAAAGAGTGGTTGCTTGAGATGATTAGGACTGGGCACATCCGTGGAACTGTATTAAGAGGAATGTGGAAAAGGTTTCACTTCTAATTTCCAGAATCAGTATTGTTACGTCTGTCATTCTTATCCACCACCCTTTCCCACACTGTGAGGTTGAGGATTTTTTAATGTACATAAACTAGACTCTCAGGGCTTTTAAAAAAATGCCAAATATTCCCTGCCTCCCCTTCTTTCCCTGACTCTATGGCCTCGACTTGCCACTCCAAACTGTGTTTCCCAGTCTCTGCTTTTGTACTTGCCCTTAGACAGCTACTGAATTGCTTCCCTTTAAACAGAACACATCGACCTGATCCTGTTCTTCCCGTGAAACAGACAGCCATGATTCTGATACAAAGCGAGGCTCTTTGGCCAATGCGAGCCTTGGTGATGGGTGGAATCCTTTGGTGGGATAGTTAAATTTCATTATTATTATTATTTTTTTGAGTTGGAGTCTCACTCTGTCACCCAGACTGGAGTACAGTGGCCACTCCCGGCCACCGCAGCCTCGACCTGCTGGGCTCTGGCGATCCTTCTACCTCAGCCTTCCAAGTAGCTGGAACTGCAGGCGCGTGCTACCACACCCGGCTAATTTTTTTGATTTATTGTAGAGATGAGGTCTCACCAAGTTGTCCGCGGGCTCAGGCAATCCACTCACCTCAGCCTCCCAAAGCGCGGGATTGCAGACTGAGCCACCGAGCCTGGCTCATTATTTTTTTTGATAGCACTCTCTACTCTGAGTTTTTCTATGTGTATAAATCCCTCTTGTGTAGGGGAGTGGTCAATGTGTGTTATTTAAAGCAGGATAAAATAAGGACTCATTTAATTGGAACCTTTAAAAAAAAATTTGGTATTAAGAACCCTGTTGGAAAGAGACTTTTACCAAGTATCTGATGAGAAGCCAAGAAAAGCATTTCAATAGAACTGTCTCAAATTTATAATGCATGAGGGCCTGTAAGTAAATTTTCCTGTCTTTAAGATTTGGAGTGATTTGAAGTTGCTTTGTATAGCTTCTGAGATTTGAATCCTCACGGTCCAGATGGAGAGACCATAAAGCCACTTCCCTGGCAGCCTGGGTCCATCTTCTCTGTGGGCAGATAGAACTGAGTAGTGCATGGAACTTTGCATAGATCATCCATCTCCTTGTGATGCCAGTTTTAATTGACGACTTTTCCTAGTGCAGCCCACCTGAGAGCTCTCTAAGCTTAGGAGAGTTAGACTCCTTAATCTCATAATACAAATCAATTAAATAGATATGTATTAAGCACCTGCTTTGTTCCTTCTATTGATTGGCACATCAAGGGAGATTTTTAAAAGGGGGACACAGATCCTGTCCTGAAGAAAGTCTCTCTGGTTGCTGGGAAGAGAACTGTCGGTAATATAAATTACAGGGCAAGGAGTGCTTAACTCAGTGCTAAGGGGGGTCAGGAAAGACCCCAAGAACAGAGTGCTAGGAGGGTAGTCTCGAATAGGCAGAGCTGTGGGGCTGACTTCCCTGACTTCCACAGGGCGGCTGACTCCTGTGGCGGTGAGTGGAGCAAGGTGGAGCAGCCCGGGGAGGCAGGGGCAGGACTTTGAATCCCGGTGGCAGAGAGCTTTGGGAAGGAGGGGAGGGTGATACCAAGTGGAGAGTAATAGAGAGATGTGTGCAGCAAGGGAAGGCAGTAAGTATAATCGAAGAGATTGAGGAAAAAATCAAAGAGCTGGGAGGAACCTTAGAAGTGATTCTTATTTGACAAATGATGAGTAAGCCCTAGGGATCGGGTGATCTTTTTTTTTTTTTTGTAAGAACTTGTATTTATTTAAAAATTGCTTTCAGTGGTAATTGTTTAGTTAACTGATAAGTTCTAATGACTTGCTAATTCAGTAAACTATTTTATTTTAGATGAAAATTATGAGGGCTCCAAACTCAATATCAATCCAGGTTCTTGACGGGATGATCTTGAGAATGAGTTAAGGCCCATTTGCAGCTGGAACCTCGCTCTCCTGGATCCTGGAGAGAGTGTGTGTGTGTGTTTGTGTGTATGTTTGCATGGTATACAGTATTTTCCAAACTGAGGGTAGTAATACACTACTATATCTAAGTCGATTCAGTGGGTCATGATTGGCATTTTATTTAAAGAAAAGAAGAAATGCAATAAACTATCAGGGAGCTGTTATACATAGTAAGGGTCAATATTTCCTGAAACCTTTGTTTTGGTAGTGAGCTGTCGCATAAAATGTTTTTATGTGTTTCTTACTGTGAGTCCCAGGCCAGAAAGTATGAAAAATATTGTTAGTAGAAAATCCATGGGCCTTTGAGATGGAGAGACCTGAATTCAAATATTGTTAGTAGAAAATCCGTGGGCCTTTGAGATGGAGAGACCTGAATTCAAATCCTTTCTTTTTTTGTTTGTTTTGAGTTGGAGTCTCACTGCGTCATCCAGCCTGGAGTGCAGTGACACACTCACAGCCACCACTGCTGGGCTCCAGCAATCCTTCCGCCTCAGCCTTCCAAGTAGCTAGAACTACAGGGACGCGCTACCACACCCAGCTAATTTTTTGATTTATTGTAGTGACGAGGTCTCACCAAGTTGCCCTGGCTGTTCTTACACCTGCAGGCTCAGGCAATCCACTCACCTTGGCCTCCCAAAGTACTGGGATTACAGGGAGAGTCACCGAGCCCAGTCTAATTTTTTGATTTACTATAATTTTTTGATTTTTTTAAATTCAGTGGCACATTTCCAAATTTCAGTGGGAAAAAAATATAAAGGTGAGGTCTCGCCGAGTTGCTCAGTCCTCTTGCCTCTGCCTCCCAAAGTGCTGGGATGACAGGCATGAGCCATCATGCCTGGCCCTGAATTCAAATCCTGAGCTCTGCCATCTCTCTACTGGCTTTGTGACTATGGACAAGTTAATGTAACTTTCCCATGCTTCTGTTTTCTTGTCTAAAACCTGGGGTTACTATTAACACAGAGTAGTTGTATTGCTTAAATAAGATCATTTACTCAAAGCACGTAGATTCTGGCCCCCTTGCCCATGCTGGCAGTCATTTTGGAAGCGCTCCCTCTGGGTTCGCATTTAAATATTGGAAGGAGCCTCCATTGTGGGGCGTGGTCTCAAGGAACCACAGTTAGTCACTGCCAGATTTATTCCTGTGGGTTCTGGTGTACTTTTTACATCTTGGCATGGAAGGAGGTTCACCTCTCTGCTTTTTTTGTTAGGATCAAAGTGACTTGTAGTGAGATCAAAATCAGTGATTCTCTAGCTGACCTTTTTTTTTTTTTTTAAATTCAGTGGCACATTTCCACATTTCAGTGGAAAAAAAATATACTGAGCTTCCCCTTCTTCTAATATTTTCTCAGCCAAATCATGATTTTATTCATTTCTTTAAACTAAAAAATTAGTAAATGAACCTAATTAAAATCAGAATAGATGCTTGGGTGGTGAATGGCTGAAGAACTAGAGTCTGTTGGGTGTGAGCCACAAATAAAGGAGATTTCCAGTGTGAATTTCTGAGAACTAGTCACGTCATTTTAGAAGTAGCTGCAGTTCACGTCCTGCCCTGCCGAAAGGAGAGGGAGTTCTCACACAGGACCTGATTTCACGGTGCTCCCCGCCTCCTCCCCGTCCTCCTCCCCCTTTCTGCTGCCCCTGCCTCCTGTCCCCCCTCCTTTCCAGCCGGCTCCCTCCCACACTTGAAATCCCGCTGGAGAGCCAGACGAGCTTCTTCCCCCCATGCCTTGGGCCAGGGGCTAAAGCACTCCCATAAATCTGTAGCTCATTTTAATGCCACGTTAAAACAGTGTGAGCGGCTGGTTTCCGTGGCCCCTGCCCTCTTTCTTTATGGGCTGCTTTGGCTCTTCTTTATAAAGAGGCCCCGTGGAGTCATTTTCAAGTCCTTATCAGTTTGCTGACAGCTATATGGGCCTTTCTGCCCAGACCAGGAGCTCAGGCAGGCGTGTGAAACTTCTGATATTAGCATCGAAGAAAAATGCCAGGCTCAAGGGATGGACGGTGGGGCGGTGATGTGGAGGTGAAAGACCAGCGAGATAATTAACCTTTGCTGGTCCGGAGCCTCACCACTGGTCATGGGTAGGGGCAGGGCAGGAAGGATTGGGCCAAAGAAGGGCTTCCCCAGTTTTATTTTTATCTCATGATTGGAAGTGCCGTTCCACTGGTGCTTTGTGCCTTCACGCTTCCACAGGTGTTGGGCCTCTGAAGGACCAGGACCTTCTTAGAGGTCATCCGGCTGGCCAGGGCCCTGCTCACATGTCTTTGCCAGCTCCAGCCTGCTATCTCTGTGTCCTTAGCATCACTGTGACCAAGTTGAAAGGGACTCCCACCAGTCTGCATTGCGGCCCCTTTCGACCAGGCTGCTGATCCTCAGTAATCCTCCAGAGTTCTTCATGGAACACCAGGCCCTCCATAAATGTCAGCCTGCCATGCCTGGCCCTTTTTGCCCTCTCAGTTACAGAAAAGTGGACTAGAAGCTGCCCCTCCCTCGCTCCCCCAACTTTTCCTTTCTTTCTGTGCTGGAAAACCACGGCAGACAGCTGAGGGGAAGGAAAAACCATTACCTGGATCAAGGCCAGTGGCTTGATGGGAGCTTCAAAATCTTTGACATCTCCTGCCCAGAATGTTTTTCCAGGCGTTTTAAAAAGAGCATCACTACTTTCATTCTCTTCTAGACTTTCCAACCTTGACTTCCAATGGGGGCAGGGTGGGTAGAAAAGCCCTCAGAATGTGCTTTATGTCTCTTCCTGCACGGTTTCTAACAAACACTTTCAGGAGAGCAGCGATAAGCAAAACCCAGTGGGCAAACGTCTATTTTTAACACTGTGCACTCCTTTTTGGCACAAACATATTATTTTCCTTTTTCCAAGTAGTTTTGGACTTGAGTAGTTTTGCAAGTGTTGGTTGAATTTAAAATAGTCATTTGGAATTTTTGTAGTAAGTTAGTCAAACATATATAGCTGTTGATCTTGGATTGTCATTGAGCCAACAATGAAGAATACTGATTCATCTTATTACTTGGGTAGCTCCTGTGGGAAGACAACAGTCCCCCAGTGTCCGTGGGGGATTTTGGTTCCAGGACCTCCTAGGGATATCGGAATTCGAGAGTGCTCAATCTTTGATATAAAATGGCATCATATTTGCATAACCCATGCACATTCCCTCCTATACTTTAACTTATCTCTAGATTACCTATAATACCTAATGCAATTGTAAATCCTGTGTAAATAATTACTATACTGTAGTGTTTAGGGGATAATGACAAGAAACAATTCTGTGTGTGTTCAGTACAAGTACAATTTTTTTTTTCTGGTCAGGGTCTCACTCTATCGCTCAGGCTGAAAGACAGTAGCATTATCACGGCTCACTTGCAGCTTCAACCTCCTGGGCTCAAGTGATCCTCCTGCCTCAGCCTCCTGGGTAGCTGGGACTACAGGTATACACCACCATGCCTGGCTAATTTTTGAATTGTTTTGTAGAGATAAGGTCCTGCTATGTTGCCCGGGCTGGTCATGAACTCCTGGCCTCGAGCAAACCCTCCCCCAAAGTGTTAGGATTGTAAGCATGAATCACCATGCGTGACTTTTTTGGGGGGGATATTTTTGATCAGTGATTGGCTGAATCTGTGGAGGCATGGATACGGAACCATGAATCCGAAGGATTGACTTTAATTAGGTACAAAACCAAATGAGCAATAAAACAAAACAAAATGCCCCAAACTCCAAAGCAATGGAATCACTTTACCATACTTTTTTGATGACTAAATTGATATCCTTTAATTAAGAAGTTTAATTTAGGGCAACTAACTGGGTTTCATTGTTTATAGCATAATTTTAACAAACTAAATAGTTTTTAAGTATATTGGGCGTAGTCGGTAAATTTATAATCATGAACATTCTTTATTACACAGCCTCTTTAAGAGGGTCAGTGAGGAGAAATGGTCATGGGTCCCTCTTTGGGCATTGCTTGGGGATCTGTCTCTGTAGTTAACCATTGGTTTAATCCCTTATAATAAGTCCCAATATCAGGCATTGCTTCAGGAAATGGCCTCGCTAATAAAAATGTTAACTATTCATTTGCAGCCTCTATAAGAATCGTCTGACTCTTTGGGGCTGGTTTCCCACAGGGCAGAACTATTTGCCAAGCATTTCTGAGAGATAATTTCTTATTATAGGAAATTCAGTACAGGATTGCGAATTCATTATATGCTACTTAGAAAAATATCTAGCTTTACACAACAATAACTTGTAAATTATCAAGTGTTGATATGTTTGGTAGAGAAGTCACTATTTTCTTTTTTTAAAAATTTTTTAATTTTGAAGATGTGGGGTACAATTCAGGGTTAGGTATACAAATGTTCATTATGCAGGCACCCTTGCTGAGAAGCCACTATTTTCAAGGGTTAAACTGACTCATAAAATAAGCCATTTTGCTTATTTGTACAACTTAGCATGTTGATGGTATAACATGCTACAAACCTTGGCAATAAGAGAAACATAAGGTTTCTGTCTACATTTATAAATATTAAGATAACATATACTTTTCTACATATGTTCTCCCTCAGCATTGCAGAAGCCGAGAGAACTTGGAGTTGACTCTTTGGCGAGGCATAATTTGTAGTTTTATAATAGCACAATTAATCTTATAATTCTGCGCTACTGTTCTTGGGGTTGTAATACAACAGTCACAAACATTTATCTTCCCTTAAAGTTCATTAATACTGAATCAGACTAGGATTAGTACAAAAATAGCTTCACGCCAAACATTTCTGGCAAAATAGTTCTCTCTCTTCTGGTAACTTAAAGGTTAACTTGTTAATATTTAAATGTGTGCTGTACTTTCTACCCATTTCAATAAGACCTTTAATAGTAGGAAAATAGTTCGCTTGTTCTCTGATCCCAGGATTTTTTAATTAAAAGGAGCCAATGGTTGCTTTTCAGATGTTTGAAATCCATATGTATTGAAGTGTAAAAGTTTCAGATTAATTTGATCAGGAGTTGATCTTATATATGTATTATTTATAGTGTAGAAAGACCTTTGAGTCTTTCTTTTGGTTTTAAGTTACAGACTGAGGGTTGAGTGTGGCAGTGTGGCATTTTAGTATTTGAAGGGAAGGAGAAGACCCGGAAGTGGGTGACACACGGGAGGGCCCAAGTTACATCCTCAAGGACTGCAAGCCTCTTTACCTAGCAAGCTATAGGTAACTTGACATATGATATATCAGCAAGTATGACCTTGGGAAATCTATTTGGATTGGAAACTATAGACGGGGAGGATGGCAACTGTCCAATCAGCAGCCAGATGGCAGTTTTGAATTGAGATGAAGGAGGGATCAGAACTCCCTGGGGAAATGTTCAGACTTCACATCCCACTCCCACTCTTCCAGGCTTTCTGGGCCTGAGGGGTGGGCTTACAGAGCTTTCTTGAGCGTCCCTGCCATAATGGCCTTAGTTACTTTAACTCATGGTACATGTCATCCTTCAGGTAAGGAGTGGGAGAAAAGTGAGAACCACTACCGTAGCCAGTGTGGCTGCTTCAGATGTCTCCCTTTGTCCAGAGTCCCAGCTTGGGAAGTGCACACTGGGGTTTCCCCTCGGGATCACCAGCAGAGCTCATCTCAGTAACCCTGAATTAGGGACTGGGGCTTCCGGACAGCACCCGGTGCGGAGAGAACTCCTGTGACTCTGTCAGGCAGAGCAGTGGCACGGCATTGGGCCCACACGAGTCTCAAGCACTTTATTCCCGGAATGTGTAGTAACAGTGGAAAGGGCCGCTGTGCTCCCTGACTGCTGAGTTAGTGCTCATGGCCAAAAAGAAAACCTGCCAGAGGGCGTCTCCTTGGCATTCTCAGAAACTGTTGCTGTGTGGAGAAGAAAGTAGAGAACATTGCCCCAACATGGCTGCCATGGCAGCAGCTGGGAAGTAGTCAGCTTGTGAGTTCTGCCCTCATGGGCCCTTCACATGTAATGTTTGTGTGCGTATTTTAGCGAAAAGGGGCCGGCCTTTCAAGTGTGCCTGGTTGGATTGAGGCTTGTTTTGGGTTTGCCTTCTCCAACCAAACAAACTTGTGCTGTCTTTCTCCTGGCTTTAGCACAGCAAACATGGGAAGCCTCACCCCAGGCAGATTCCTTTATAGCTGCTTGACCCAGGTTGTGCTCTATTTATTTATTTTTGACAGCACATCTTGATTAAAGGCTTCCAATCCACCTTTCAGCTCTTCCATGGAACCAGCCAGGAGAGAGAGCTGGTCAGCTGCTAATCACCAAAGAAGCTCCCTGGTCTGGTCTGGGGAACAGGAGATTCAGAGGCATGGGTGACTCAGAAAGCTGGGTACGGCGGAGTCTTGACCAAACACAGTTTTATTGGTCAGTGGCTCCTGCTTTAGTAACCTTTCACCCCTGTGGCTCTTGGAGGTGCAAGCCACTGACCGGCCTTGCCTTTGAACTCCTCATGGCTCCTGCTACCTCAAAGGCTCCCGGTCAGAGGCTTGTGTTTTGCCAGGGACCCCACCTCACAGCAGGGTTTCAGCAGTGGGGAAAGCTGATCCACACTTAGAACATTGACATATTTGAAGGTGATACCCCTGAGACTTGAGACCTGTGGCTTTCTATTTCAAGAGCTGTCTGTCACATGTCAAGAAACGTGACTCGGGCTTCCCCCTCTTCCTTCTCTACCCCTTCTTGTTTCCCAGAGGACAGGAGGTCACAGCATGGGAGCATTCCCCGAGCGTATTCACAAAATCCTCTCTTACCTTCAGGCTCTCTGGCCCTTTATTCTTCCAATTTTCCCCAAGTAGCGTTTATTTGGAAAGAATTCTATTTTTATTTTGTAAATCACAAGCCATCTTTGGTGTCTGGGAGCAGCACGGTTCGTGGTGAAGATGGCATAGTGAGTGTGCAGGGTCTGTGTGTTCAGTCCTCACGCTTTCAGATCCGCAAGTTCTGGGCCTGCTGCATTTTTTTCACTGCCGTCCTGATTTCATCCCCTTTTAGGAAAGACTAGAACTTGTAAGAAGACATAGAAATAGCATGAATTGTCATCGCACGTCTGCTTGGGCTTATGCCTGAGGAGCAGGGGTGGAACTTTGATATTTAAAGGCAAATCTAGGGACCTGTGGATATTAGATGACTTCAATAGAGTGCCTTTGGCAAGAAATCAGACTTCTCATTCTAACAATATTATATAGAAAATGCCTCTTATGATGCCCTTAGCCTCGAAAAGGAGCTAAAGGTTCTTTGCTTTTCTAGAATTCAAGAAGAGAAGAATATTATTGATGATGACATTATCTTTATCAGAAAGGACAGTCTGGCAAGGTCTCTTTCTGCCTTAGAGCAAAGGTTGAGTTTTAAAAGCAGGTACCCAAGTATCAGAAGAATTAGGCTTGATGTTACCACTCTCTTGTTCTATGGTCATCAGAATTTTCATGAATGTGATCTTTAACTCACATTTCCCAGTTTGCAAAGGGAGGGAGAGAGACTTAACATTTATATTTACTACTGTTAGGAACTTCCTCATGGAAACCTGATGAGGTAGCCGTTAGTCTTGTTTTTATGGAAGAAAGCTAACCTTAGAGGCTGAGCAGATGGCCTGGGATTACAAAACTTAAGTGGCTAGATTTGGGGTTGGGAAGAATTTCATGTGATGAAAAAGTATGAAGTTGATTTATAAAGCTCTGTTTTTCTTTGTTTAGAGCACCTCTTGGAGTATTATAATCATATAAAATATTTATAAAATGCCTGCTTTGGGTAAGATACCAAGGTAGAGTTGCACAGGCTATGGTTCTTGTTCTCAAGTAGCCGACGTTCTTGGGGAGGAGATAGGTAATGTCTGTTAATGTTTTTTATTAGTTTGTTCGGGCCGCCATGACAAAATACCATGGATTGGGTGGCTGAAGCAACAGGAATTTATTTCTCATGTTCTGGAGGCAGTCCAAGATCAAGGTGGCAGCAGAGTTGGGTTCCTCTGAGGCCCCTCTCCGTGACTCGAAGGTGGCGGCTCCCTTCCTGCCTCTTCACATGTCGTCTTCTGTGTTTGTGCACCTTTGATGTCTCTCTCTGTGTCCAAGTTCCTTCTTGCGAAGAGACTAGATTGGATCAGGGCCCACCCGTCCAGTCTCACTTTAGCTTAACCACTTCTTTTGAGGCTCTTCTCCAAATACAGTTACATTCTGAGGTGCTGCGGGGTAGGGCTTGTACCAACTCAGCATATGAATTTTGGGTGGACACAATTCAGCCCTTACCAGTGTCTGTATGAAGCACGAGAGCCAAAGTCGGTAGTTGTCATTTGGTGGCTCAGTGGATTTTGCTCCTCACTTTGGGGCCCCCCCCGAGCTATTTTCTCCTAACCCATTCTTAGCTCCTTACCAGGCATGAGCAGTAGTAAGAATATAAGGCCAGAAAGAGGGCAGGAGTTGGCGAAGAGGAACTCTTCAAGTACCAACTCCTTCCTTCGCAGTGGAATTACTACGAGGTGCCCTGTTGGGCTAATCTCAGAATTTTCAAGGTGACTCTGCCCTGGATACCTCATCCAAGAAGATAGGACTCATCTCATCTTTTCTAATCAAAACAGGGTGACAAGTATATTATTATTATTATTATTTGAGTTGGAGTCCCACTCTTGATGCCCGGGCTGGAGGGCAGTGGCATGCTCATGGCCACCACAGCCTCGACCTACTGTACTCAGGCGATCCTTCCACCTCAGCCTTCCAAGTAGCTGGAACTACAGATGTATGCCACCACACCCGGCTAGTTTTTGTGGTTTATTGTAGAGACGAGGTCTCACCAAGTTGCCCAGGCTAGTTTCGAACCCCCGGGCTTAGGCAATTCTCTTGCCTCGGCCATCCAAAGTGCTGGATTGCAGGCTGAGCTACCGTGCCTGGCCCACAAGTATATTGTTAAAGGAATTTATTATGCTTAATAGAAGCTCAGTTTTTATTTTGTTTTGTTGTATCAATGGAAAGATCCCTGGAGGTGAGAAATTTTTTTCCTTGAAATTTTGAATATCATAGTTCATGTTTTAATTCCAGAAAGAAAAGATCGAAGGTAAAGAATTATGTGCTAGATTGAGATTCAGGCCTTTAACAAATGCTTGAGAATTTTAAAAATATTTAATAACATAGAAAAATCTCTTGTAATAAAAGCAGTTCTTCAGTTTTAAGCTTATGTCACTCAGTCTGGTTGACTTGGGGGATGGAGAGGACAGGGAGGGTGGTAGAGGAAATAGATTTATAAAAATAGTATATCCCCATTCCTAAAGAGAGATTGCTAATTTATCTTTGTAACTGTACACACCTTCTGGTTGTTGCCACACTGAGATGCATTCGCTGGGCCAACCCATCCCAGCACATACACCCTAGTCCCCGGAATTAGTCATGTTGGTTGTCTGTTAATTTAGCTCTGAATTGTAACAAAGAAGACATCTTGTGGGTAACTTTTAATCAACTTTTAGATAAAGTGACAGAAACCTGATCTTGTCCAGGATAAGCTCGTGGCCTTACCTACTTTATTTCTCAGTGTTGGAGTCTCCTTGGCTAATAGCCAGGACACAAGTTATTTACAAGATTAAAGAGACACAGAGACTTCTGAGGCTTCTTTTGTAAAACATGTAATTAATCTCTTAAGTTTTCCCTATTGATCTACTGGTCCATAAGTAGAGCAGTTTACAAAGGCTACACTGCTTTAATAGCAAACCATGTGCACTAGTTACTAATGGGCTAGGCTTGGATAGGGAATATCTGTTTTTTTATTGACTGTTTTTTCCTTTGTACTCTACATGTTTTTTGTAGCAAATTTGTTGACATCATTGGCGCATTTAATGCTTTATATTTTTGGACCTGAGAGATAAGATTTATATTTATGAAGTGTTCGTTTCTTTTATCCGAGCAGCAAAGCCACTGTTTTTGGGTGAGGAGGCCCCATAACGAGGTGACTCTCAAGGGAATTGTGAGCTGAGCATCAAGCTTGGATCAAGGCACATCTAAGTACTCACAGTGGCATGAGAGGTAGCGGGAGAGCAGTTGTGTGCATCTGTTTTCATCCTGTTCTTTTCAAGATTCTTAGTGTGTGACTTTGAACGAGTCACTTGCCTTCAAATGTTTCCATTGCATCATCTGTTTTCTTAGTCTGTAGTAAGGACTAACTCCCAGCTGAACTGTTATATCCATGGAAAGAGATCAAGGTTAAAAAAGTTGAACTTCGTAGAGCATTAGGAGTCCTGAAGTTGTTGATTGATTCCTTTAGTAATCCAGTCAGGACCACAGCTCAGCACACTCTCGAGTGCTGGCCGAGTTAAATCAGGAAGTCGAGAGAAAAGCAAGACCCCATGAACCTGTCAGTGGCTCAATTTTCTCATCATAAAATAGGGATAATTTTCTTGGGTTGAGGATTAAATAAATTAATACAGGTAAAGCACTTAAAATAGTGCCTGTTACATAGTTAATACCTTGTTTAATCAACAGATGTTTATTGAACTCCTGCTTTGTTCCGATCAGGTACAGTTGTGCATACTATGTATGTCGCAGTTAACAAGACAGACGCTGATCTCTGCCTTTCTGGACCTGACATTCCTGTGGGGGCGTAAGTGTAGGTGGTGCTGAGGATGATGATGGTGTTGGTGATGAGTGTCGTCACCATCTGAGGTCACAGATGTTGGAAGCGGAATTAGCCGCAAGCATTAAGTTCACTTGTTCACCCTTTCTCCAGGGCCGTTTGTCTTTTCCACTGAGGCCGACATGTCTTTTGGGCCATCCTGTGTTAAAGATGGTGTCTAAGTTGCTGTGCATATCTTCATCTCCTTTGTTCCCCTCATTGCACGTTTACTTCTCTCATTCTGAACTCCCATCGCATGACTTAAGAGAAAGAAAGGCATTTGGAATCCTCATTTTTGACTTGCCTTTCTTTGTGCTGTGTTCCAGTTCTTTCTTTGTACCTTTTCTGTGATGATAACTGAGGTTTTAAAACTCTTTATAGGAATCAACCATGTAATCTGATGCCATGTAAGCTTGTAAAGAGCTTGTAAACAAATATTGACCCTTGGAAGAAAACACCTTGTCTAATGAAAAGCTCTTGTTAAATGAGTACACTATTTTGCTATCAAAGTATTGCCTGGACTCCGTCATTCAGACCTCCTGCCTACTTTTTTGCTATTGTTAATGAGTATATGCTATAGTCACTTTCTCTGGTGGAACTAACTGCATACTGATTCTTTAATCACGCCCTGTAAATATAAATACTGATACTGGAGATGAAAGGAAGGAATATTGTGCTTCGAAACGGATGACATGTGCTTATATATGGGCCTTGGGGCTTTGGGAATTTTCCAGGCAGCTCTGTTTAAGAATAGGATTTGAGTACTGGTCCGTGACTTTTCTTATTTTTCTAAACTTTCAGTGACTCATGGTTTCGAATGTAAGAATAAGATCTAGAACTCCTAGAAATAAAGCTTCACAAAGGAGAAATTGTAGCCACAACTTTTCGTATGTGGCTAGGGCTGCTGCTGATGTAGTTCTTCAGAAATTCTTTGGAGCATGCTAGGGAAACATGGCATGGAAGACTATGTGAAACCTTTTTCATCTCAGCACCAGGAAAATGGGATTAAACTGGGGGAGGTTAAGAGATGCTTAACAACAATGCTAGAAGTAGAGGAAGTTAGGTTTAAAGGAGCAGGCTCGCTACAGCTAGCCAGGGGGAAGGTTGTAAGCAAGTTCTCAATGTCCTGAGAAAGGTGAACCAGAGAAATACAGTTCATCTAATGTGACACAGAGTGTCATAACTGTGTTCGTTAAGATGATTTTTTTTCTTTTCACTACTTATGTGTCAACTGGGTAGAGACCATTTTAAAAAAATACAGCAATAATAACAACCCACTATAGATTCTAATTTTTAATATATTTTTAGAAGGATGGAAATGTGGGATAAGGTAAAAAAAAAATTGAGATTAATTCCTAGCACAAATTATTGGGCTCTGTATGAGCTCCTAGGAGAAAAGAAAGCATGTGTTCACTAAGGTGTGATACATTAGATCTTGCATTGGGCAGGAGCTACGTTTAAAATGGTTCTCAGCTGTTCCCCTGAAACAACACAGCTTAAAATAGTCTCTACTGCTTAAGCCAAGTCTAGTCCTGCTTTGCTGCTACTGGGAAAAATTAACTGTGACATGAGGATGGAACTCTGTCTCCTTAATCCAGTCCAATTTTCCGGGACACATAGGCCTTACTCTAAAGGAAGTTCAGGATCCCAGTGTAAGGAGGCTGTGAGAACCCACAGAAACCCACTCTCCTAAAGTCGTAGTATTTATGGGCTGATTTCTTGAATCATTGCCCATAAGTGAAGGCTAGTAAATTTTGCTTAGCACTGTGGGCCAACCATCAAAGAGTTTTTGGTCTATCTGGGAAGATAAGTTTTCCCCCCAATAAAATAACGGCGGAGTAGAGAATAGATGCTGATTATTGTGAAAAATTACATGTCAAATGAATTAGAAAAGAATTCAGGATAGTTTCAAGGGGATGAATGTTAAAGTACAGGTAGGATTTTTTTTAAAGATTAATAAATTTTAATTTTTAGAGCGCTTTAGGGTCCACAGAAAAGTTGAGCAGAAAGTACAGAGGATTCCCGTATCCCCCTATCCCTGCAGGTGTACAACATCTCTCACTATTGACATCGCATACCACATTGGAACATTTCTTACAGTTCATGAACCTACATTGGCACATGATTATCACCCAAAGTCCATAACTTACATTAGGGTTCACTCTTGGTGTTGTATATTTTGTGAGTTTGGACAAGTGTATAATAACAGTATCTACTATTGTAATATCATACAGAATAGCTTCGCTGCCCTAAAAATCCTCTGTGCTCTGCTTATTCATCCCTCTCTTCCCCTAATCCCCAGAAACCCCTGGTCTTTTCTCTGTCTCCATAGTTTTTCCTTTTCTATAAGTCATCTTGAACTCTTACACTATGGAGCTTTTTCACCAGCTTCTTTCACTTTGTGACATGCATTTTTCTCCATGTCTTTTCATGACTTGGTAGCTCATTTCTTTTCAGCACTAAATAATATTTAATTGAATGTACCACAGTTTATCTTTTCACTTACTGAAGACATCTTGGTTGCTTCCAGGTTCTGTATATGAATAAAGCTGCTATAGACATACATATGCAGGTTTTTATGTGGACATAGGTTTTCAATACAAAAGAACCTGCCAAATGGTCCTCTAAAGTGGCTGTGCCATCTTGCATTGCCACCAGGACTGAATGAGAGTTCCTGGTGCTCCACATCCTTACCAGCATTTGGTGTTGTCAGTGCTTTGGAGTTTGGCCATTCTAACAGGCATGTATTGTCATCTTATTGTTTTAATTCATACTTCTCTAATGATGCATGACATTGAGCATGTTTTTATTTGCTTTCTTTTCATCTGTATATCTTTTTTAGTGAGGTGTCTGCTCAGGTCTTTTGCCATTCTTGAGTTCTGTTGTTCACTTTCTTATTGTTGAGTTTTATGAGTTCTTTGTGTATTTTGGATACCAGTCCTTTATCAGATGTGTCTTTTGGAAATGTTTTCTCCCAGTCTGTGGTTTGTCTTCTCATTCTCTTGATGTTGTCTTTTGCGGAGCAAGAGTTTTTAATTTTAATTAAATCTAGCTTATCTATTATTTATTTCATGGATTGTGCCTTTGGTATTATACCTAAAATCTCATTGCCCAAGGTTGTAAGTGCTTTCTCCTATTATCATGTAGAAATTTTATACTTCTGTGTTTTGTATTTAGGCCAGTGATCCATTTTGAGTTAGTTCTTATAATGGGTGTAAGTTTGTGTCAAGATTTTTTTTTTTTGTGCATGTAAGTGTCTGGTTTTAGCACCATCTAGTTTTCCCCACACTATCTTGATTACTGTAGCTTTATAATAAGTTTTGAAATCAGATGGTGTCAGTCTTCCAACTTTATCCTTCATATTGAGTTGCCTGTTACCTCTCTGTATAACTTTACAAGCAATTTGTCAACGTCCACAAAATAACTTACTGGAATTTTGATGGAGATTTTTTAAAATCTATAGTCTGGTTGACACCTTGACAATATTGAGTTCTCTTCAAGAATATGGAATATCTATTTACTTCTTTGATATCTTTCATCAGAGTTTTATGTTTCCTTTATAGATCTTATACATATTTTGTTGGATTTGTATTTAAGTACTTCATTTTTTGGAGTGCTAGTATAAATGCTAATGTGTTTTTAATTTCAAATTTTATGTATTCATTGCTGGTATACAGGAAAGGAATTGATTTTTATATATTAACTTTGTATCCTGCAGCTTTCCCATAATTGCTGATTAGTTCCAGGATTTTTTTGTTAGATTTCCTACATAGACAATCATATTTTATTGTTATTATTATTATTTTAAATATATGCAGTACCATTCAGGATTAAGTATATAAGTGGCCACTGTACAGGTAAAGTTTGGGCCTCCCTTTGGTCCCCACTTTGTCTGGTTTGAAATCAGGTACCCTTATTGATGTTGTTCCTCCCCAACCCCAGCAGTATCCTGCTACTGCCAATCCCTTTCTGATAGTATTATGGTAAATGTTCAGGGTTCACTTATGAGTGACAACATGTGGTACTCTGTTCTTTGTTTCTGTGATAGATCATTGAATATAATAGACTCTACAATCCATCCGAGTTGTTGTGAAGTCCATTATGTTTGTCCTTCTTTATGGTTGTGTAATATTCCATTTTGTATATGTACCACATTTTTTTAATCCAGTCCAGTTGCGATGGGCAGCATGGTTGGTTCCATGTTTTTGTTATTGTGAATAGTGCTACAATAAACATGTGTGTGTAGATACCTTTTTTGTAGAATGATTTGAGTTCCTCCAGATATATTCCCAGAAGGGGAATTGCTGGGTCGTATGGAAGGTCAATGTCTAGTTCTTTTAGAAATCACCACAGTTTTCCAAAGAGGTTGCACTAGTTTGCATTCCCACCAGCAGTGTAGAAGCATTACTTTTTCTCTGCATCCTTTGCCAGCATCTGTTGTTGTTTGTTTTATTAATGATGGCCATTCTTACTGGAGTTAGGTGGTATCTCAATGTGGTTTTGATTTGCATTTCTCTGATGATGAGTGAGGCTGAGCACTTTTTCGTGTGTCTGTCAGCTGCCTGTATGTCTTCTTTTGAGAAGTGTCTATGCATGTCTTTTGCCCACTTTTTAAA
>CAUYQG010296404.1:0-14237 GCA_963574415.1 Tarsius wallacei
CCGGCTAATTTTTTTGATTTATTGTAGAGATGAGGTTTCGCCTGCCCAGGCGGGTCTCGAACCCGCGGGCTCAGGCAATCCACTCACCTCAGCCTCCCAAGGCGCGGGATTACAGGCTGAGCCACCGAGCCCGGCTTTCAACAACTGTTAAAGGTCCACGTTACTGATAGGAATAAATTTAAGGTCCTCCCCATCTGTCTCTATCCTTTCTAATGTTATTATTCATAACTTCCCATTCCAATTTTTTTCTTTGATTCTATCCTGCACATGTTATTCTTATTTATTCTAAATCTTAACTACTACTGTTTGTTTGACTAGAATGCCTTCTCTCTGTCACTACTCAATCATATTCACTCTTCCAGTTCACACTCTCGTTGTTTTTCCTTTTTTGTATTCTTGTAACAGTTATTGTTAGTATTACATGGATTATTAATCACATAATGATTTATATTGTATTCCAAATTAGAAGTGGCTTTAAAAATATACCAAATCAAATATTTTTGTTGTAAAGCAAATTCAAAGCTACAATTGTTCAAATTAAAAGACAAAACTTATTTTACCTCACATATCCAACTCCTAATATCTTGCTATTCTATTTTCCAACATTTTCATTTGTACACAAGCACACACACACATATACAGGTGATCATTTTATTAATTTTAGTAATCATTTTATATATACAAGTGAACGAAAAGTCATAAATAATTCTAGGAAGTATGTAATTTGTTTTAATTTTATGTGAAGTTGCTAAAGAGCAGATGTAATTGACAACATACTCAATACTTGAATTACCTAACAGGGATTGATTTGGGTGATGTCACTGTTTGAAGAACAAACAGGGGTTTTAACCAAAATAATTTCTACACATCTGAACTCTGTGCTATGACTGAAAATTAAATAATAGCAATCCAGTGGCTTTCTCAAGTCAAGTAGTATATACGTTTTAAGGTTTTTGACATATGTTGTTAAACTGCAAAATTTACACCTGTTCATCTTTGTTTCTGCAGTGTAAGAGAGGATGCATTTTCCCCCACTCTGCTATAATTGGATATTTTTAGTTTTTGGCAACTCCCATACCCCTTTGTACCATTTCTTAGTTACTATCCCAGTGCTTTATGGTGAACAAAAAGCCTTCACAAATATCATCTACTTTGAGCTTCACAACAATACCAAGAGTAGAAATGTCATATATTTTTCTTACCACTTTACAAAAGAGAAATCAAAGCCCAGAAAAGTCAAATAGCTCACACAGTTTGGTTAGCCCAGATGAAAACTCAGTTCAGTTCCCCTGTGCCTTCTCCAGTGCTCTCTGGCATCCCTCCAAATGTTTTCCTTGGAGAAAAGACTGTGTGGGAGCCAGGGTGCTCAGCACTCCTCTTCTGAGAGGTGATGTGGACCTGGGGACCCCAGCATGGCTCAGTAGCTTCTGGTCTTCTGATGGGATTACTTATGTTCTCTGAATCTGCGTTATCTGAATCACGTAAGAGCTTACTAATTTTTCTCTCGCTTATAAAATCGACAGAGTTTGAGTTCTTCTTCTTAATGAAGAGTAATCTTAAGAACACCTTGAGGAAAATAAGAGGGATTAGTCACATTCTTCATTAATCACGTTAATCTTCATTAATCACAGTGGATTCCATGACCTTAATGTAAGGGGAGAAGTTAAGGGAGGGTGTAACTGAGAGCAAGAGGGTCTTGGTGTTGTATGCATCTCAGTCACTGACTGCTCCCCCTAAGCTGCCAGTCTGCCTCAGCAGAGTGATGGTGAGGGCCCCACCCCCTGGCATGCCAGTAAACCTTGCTAATGCAATGGAAATGATAATTATTCCCAGTCCTGAGCATTTCACTTCCTCTGGACTGCAGAGGTATTAAAGTTGATTAAACACATATGCTTTGGGTAGACAGCCTCTCCAGTCACATATGGAGTGATCAGTCTTTTTTGTGCTCAGAAAGAGAGGGAGACACCAAGACCACAAAGAGGCAAGGGATGAGCTGCAGTTAGGAAATGAGTGAGTTCAAATCTTTTGTTACAGGTAAGACAGGAACGAAAACCCAAAGATTTTTTTTTTTTTAATGTCCCCACATTTCTATGCTGAAATAAAACCTCCAACATGTATTAAAGTTAAAATTCAATTTTAATAATTGCAATTTTCTTGTTCTTTCAACAATGTGTATTTGACAAGGATTAATAACTTATGCCCATTAGGATAAAATTTGTCATTTAGGTACAAACATATGAATCTACATCATAGATTATGGATTGGAAGAACTAGCACATTTTACGGTGTGTGGCAAGTAACTCACATATCCGCAGGGTTCAATTATTTTTAAAAAAATCATTTCTTAAAATGTTCCATTCTGCAACATTTCTCAAAGCTAAGAAGTGATGCTTGTCTCATTTGGAATCATATGTTTAATTAATCATAGTTTGAGTTTCCACACCATTGGCATGAAGAAATATTAAGAGGCTATTATAAACTTTGCTTTAGAATAGTGGGTGCTGGCTTTGAGAAAAAAAGCGTTTGAATAATCTACTTATTTGTCAGTCTCAACTAACCTCTTGAGTATTGAAGTAGAGATTAAGACTTGATGACAGCTTCACTGGTGTATGTGAATGGAGGCTCCAAGTGTAGGCTGGCGAAATGGGTGTTTGGGCCATGGTTGGCTCTGATGGTTGTCTGTGACTAAATAGAGTTATTTTTGACTACATGGTGCTAGGTTCAGACTAAGGAAAAGTCCCTCCATACTCCATATATTAGAACATATGTGCTTTATCTATGAGGAAGAAATGCATATAACAAAGAACATTTTGTTTATTTATTTTATTATAAAGATGTGGGGTACAATTCAGGGTTAGGTATACAAACGTTGATTATGCAGGTACCCTTGTTGATAAGATATGCCCCTCCCTCTCCTAGCAGTTTCCTTCAACTGCCAACCCCACCCACTTCCCCTGACAGTTTCCCACTACTGTCAATCCCTTTCTTATATTATTATAATTGTTCAAGGTCCGCTTATGAGTGAGAACATGTGGTACTCAGTTCTTTGTTTCTGTAATAGATCACTGAGTATTATAGATTCTAAATCCATCCAAGTTGCTGCGAAGTTCATAATTTTGTCCTTCTTTATGGCTGCATAAATTCCATGGTGTAAATGTGCCACTTTTTTTAATCCAGTCCACTTTAAAAAAATATTTTATTTTAAAGATGTATGGTACAATTCAGGGTTAGGTATACAAGTGAACATTGTACAGGTAAAATTTGAGCCTCCTTTTGGTTCCTACTTTTCCTGGTTTGAGATCAGGCACCCTTATTGATGAAATGTGCTCCCCCCTCCCCTGACAATTTCTTACTATTGCCAATTCCTTTCTAATAGTATTATGTTAAATGTTCAGGGTCCACTTATGAGTGAGAACATGTAGTAATCTGTTTTTTGTTCTGTGATAGATCACTGAGTATCATAGACTTGAAATCTATCCAGGTTGCTGTGAAGTTCATAGTTTTTCCTTCTTTATGGCTGTGTAATATTCCATCATGCATATGCACCATATTTTTTTTATCCAGTCCACTTTAGATGGGAAGCATGGCTGGTTCCAAGTTTTTGTTTTTGTGAATAATGCTGCAATAAACATGTGTGTGCAAGTATCTTTTTTATGGAGTGATTTGAGTTCCTCTGGTATATTCCCAGAAGGGAGATTTCTGGGTTGTATGGAAAGTCAATCTTTAGATCTTTTAGGAATCACCACACTGTTTTCTATAGAGGTTGTATTAGTTTACACTCCTACCAATGGCGTAGATGTGTTCCCTTTTTTCAGCATCCTCTCCAGCATCTGTTGTTTTTTGAGTTATTGATGATGGCAATCCTGACTGGAGTTAAGTAATATCTCAGTGTGGTTTTAATTTGCAGTTCTTTGATGACTAGCGAAGCTGAGCATTTGTTCATGTATCTGTTGGCTGCTCTTATGTCTTCTTATATCTTGCCCACTTTTAATAAGGCTGTTTGTTTTTTTTCTTTTTGGCAAGTTTGAGTTCCTTGTAGATCCTAGATGTTAGGCCTTTGTCAGATATGCAATTGTCAAATATTTTTTTCCCATTCTGTAGGCTGTCTCCCTGCTCTCTTGATGGTTTCTCTTGCTTGGGAGAAGCTTTTCAGTTTTATGAAGTCTCACTTGTCAATCTTATCTCTTATGGCATGGGCATTTGGGATTTTGATCAGGAATTGGTTGCCAGTTCCATTTTCCATAAGGGTGTCTCTAGCATTTTCTAAACTTCTTATAGTTTGAGGTTTTACATTTAGGTATTTGATTTACTTAGAGTTTATTTTTCTGTATGGTAATAGGTAGAGGTCTTGTTTCAATCTTCTGCATGTGGTCAGCCAGTTTTCCTAGCACCATTTAGTGAACAGGTTCTCCTCTCCCCAGTGGCTGTTAATGGAGGCTTAGTCAAAGATGAGTTGCTTGTGAAATTGAGGTTTTGCTTCTGAAATCTCTATCCTGTTCCATTGGCCTATATGCCTGTTCTTGTACCAGTACCAGGATGTTTTGATTATTGTAGCCATATAATAAAGTTTAAAGTCTGGAAGTGTGACACCTTCCCCTTTGTTTCTTTTGCTGAGAATTGTTTTGGCTGCAGCTTTACTCTTTCTGTCTCTATATAATGCCAAAAAATGTATACACATTTTAAGAGATGTTATCTATGTATTACTTTTCAAAGTTGAATTAAATTATAGTAGCAATGTGTAATATGACATTTTCTCAACTGTGCTTTCACCATTTTCTTTGACTGTCCTGCCTGTTGAATTGTGATGCCAGGATTCATTTGATTAATACCAACTTTTAAGTTAACATCATATTTACAGTGTGTATACATATTTTTGGCATTTATTCTGTGTGTATATTTATGATTATTGTTTTGAGTTGGAGTTTCATTCTGTTGCCCAGGCTGGAGTGCAGCCTCGACCTCCCGGGCTCAGGTAATCCTTCTGCCTCAGCCACCTGAGTAGCTGGGACTACAAGTGTGCACTACCATGCCTGGCTAACTTTTTGAGTTTTTTGCAGAGATGACCTCTCACAATGATGCTTAGGCTGGTCTTGAACTCTTGGGCTCAAGCAATCCTCTCCTCTTGGCCTCCCAAAGTGCTAGGATTACAGGCATGAGCCATTGTACCCAGCCTCATTTTTGTACATATTTAAGCAAACTGTACATTTTGTACATATTTAAGCAAACTGTATTCATATGTAAAAATCTGTGAGCTCATCATTCCTGCCCTACCCAGGATGGTTTCTTTGCGGGGGTGAGGGTGTGTGTTGGGGGGAATATTAGGGCAAAGGACACATTGCTGAGTCCCCTGGTGTGCACACCACCTGACTTCCCAGGAAGGTTTGCTTCCTTTACATATCTTCTTAGAGGACACGAGAACACTGGTTGCACTGCTTTTAGCTCTGCAGTCTCTCCTCTGTACTTCAGTGCTGCTCACTAGGGAGCAGAACCTAAAGAAAGACCAGCCATTATTCCCATTTTTAATAGACGAAGACATAGCCGCCCAGGTAACCTTCCAAAGTCACATGGCCAAACAAGACATTAAGAATAGTTAATGAGAGGACTTTAAACGTTCACACTATAAAGAAATGATAAATGTTTGAGGTGATGTAATTACTCTGATTTGATCATCACGCAATGTCTACATGCATAGAAAATCACATTGTATTTCATAAATGTGTGCGGTTATTATGTGTCAATTAAAAGTAAAAAGAAACTTTAAAAAAAAAGAGCAGCTAAGTGTCCTGAATCTTAATTCACTGCTAGATGTTTAAGACTAAATCACCCAAAATAAACAGTTTAGTGATGCCCAGAGGCAATGAAACTGATAAAAGCAACAAAAGAGATACAAATCAACAGGTCTTCTGGCACTTTAGCCAGCCAGTTGGAGACTCCAAAGGGAGGGACAGAAATAGCTGTTGCTTAGGCATGTAATTGCCTTGGTCTGTTTAGGGAAAAAAGTGTGAGAGCTCTAATTTGTGGAAGTCACAAACTAAAGTGCTTTGAAATGTTCTTTAAAAAAAAAAAAAGAAAGTGCTGAGACAGCTTTGTTCCCCAATAACTACAATAGAAATTTGGGATAGTTATAGTTTTTAATCAGATGTTTAGGGAATCCATGTGGTTATTCTCTTGGTGGTGGCTGCATTAAAAACAAAAATTTTTTTTTAGAGTCAGACAAAAGTTCCTTAGGATGAATGTTTCTGACCTAGATGAAACGAACAAAAAGCAAAACTCAAGCTGTTAACTCTTTGATGGCTCATTGTATGTGAAAGGACATCTCAGAATCTCTAAAACTGGACACTGATCACTGCATTTAGCACAGACGCTGATGTATTCTCTTCTGCAGCTGCCCTCTGATCCTGCTGTTCACATCTGGATCAATTTCCTGAGTCCTGGCAGCCTGAGCTGGTGTTTCACTGAGGGATATTTACTCCCACACAGCTGTTCAGCAGTAGGAGCAGAAAATCAACTTGGATACAATTAATACGTGTTGTAATAAGGAGACGTCACCAAGAGAAACAGTTGCTGAATTGATTATGATGATGCTGAGGAGGGTAACGATAATGATAATGGTGATTAATAGAGCCATTACTGGGGACAGACTCATAGAAGCTGCATTTTTTATCCTGCCTTATCCTATCCACTGAGCTAGGCAATGGGGTACATTTGTTTACGCTGCTGCAATCTTTCATGCTCCAGTTACCCACATAGATCTGGTTTACGCAATCGCAGATAAACTCTGCTTTGTTCTGAATCCCCTCTATGAGACAAAAATGCATTCGATAGATTTCAGGTAAATAATGGGGTGACATCCCAATGCCAGTATGTTTTCTTTTTTTGGTTAGAGATAATCTTGTCTGAAATTGCCAAAGTTCTCATAAGCAGAATCTCTTAACAGGAATGGTCAGACTGTTGAAATTGATTTGGAGAGGAGTCGACGAGGCTCTGAATGCCCAGTAGTCCTCCTCCCTGTTTCGGGGCAGCTCTATTATTTTACTTAATTTTATAATTTATTTATATTTGTATTTTATTTTATTTCAGGATCTTACTCTGATGCTCAGATTGGAGTGCAGTGGCATGATCACAGCTCACTGCAGCTCTACCTCCTGGGCTCAGGCCATCCTTCGGTCTCAGACTTCTAAGTAACTGGGACTACAGGCACGTGAAAGGGCAGCACTATCAGAACTCGTTAGCACAATCTCGTATCTCCATTGCCTATGTGAGTTTTTTTCTGTGAGGCTTTCACTGCATTATGGAGGGCAGTTCTTCCAGATGTGGGTCTGTTTTGAGAGTGGCAGATCATCCAGCTGCCTTGGGTTCTCTGTGCCTTTGGCCCCCAGTCCTTATGTCCACTCAAAATGAACCTGTATTTTTCCCAGATTGCCTTCACCTCATACACACCCACTGAGATTGGCAATGGGGTGCATTTAACTTTGTCCGGTTTAAGTGACTTTGAAGGTTGGAAAGAATAGTTGAGACCCATGAATTCAACTCTCCTTATATCACAGATAAAGGGGAGGGATTTATGACCCTTTAAAACTCTCCCTTAAAACTGATGCCTAAACTTCCGCCACTGGAGATTAAGTTATGGAGAGGAACATAAAGGCACCCAATCTAAGCATCATATTACCTGGGCTCAAGTCCTGGTTCAACTACTGATAAGCTGAGTGATTGTTGACAAATTACTGAACATTATGCTTTAGTGTTGCCATAGTTAAAATGAGGAAAAAGTAGTGCCCTCCCCGCCCCCTGCAAGATTGTTTTGATAATTAGAAAAAGGAATATATGTAAGGGACTGACACAAGATGACCACTCATAAACCTCAGCTGTGTGTGTGTGTGTGTGTGTGTGTGTGTGTGTGTGTGTGTGTGGTGGGGGAAATCAACATTTATTAGGAACTGGACTTGAGTTATGCAGAAACAGTGACTTCCAGAACTCAGCTTTTGTGGGTTAGAGCCATGACCTAGGGGGAGGGCTGGGATGGGAAAGAAGAGCGAGGAGTCACATCTGCCGCTTCTGAGGACACCTCTGATGTTAGCTATGGTGAACAGTATACTCGCTATTGCTGATTTAGAGAAGACTCTTTCAGATAGCAAATGCCCTGAAAGGAGAAACAAATCTTGCTGGTATCTTCCACCCGAGAGTGTAACATAGGTCGTTAGAACCAACAGATTTGTGTCTCAGAAATCTCCTAGGCTAGTGGTTCTCATATCTGTCTGCGAAGAGACTCTTGCCAATACAAGTATCAGGTTTCCATCATCTTGGACTCCAGGGGTCTTGGTGGGTCCAGTATTCAGCATTTGAAAACAATCTCCCAGGTGATTGTAAAGTCTAAGTGGCTAGAAGTTCAATCTGAGAAACATTGACCAAGGACACAGTTTCACTTTTAAAGATGAAGAGAGCAAAATGAGCACAACCACTGAGCATCTTGGTGGCAGTGTGGGACTGAAAGCTAGACAGCTTAGTACCTTCTTACAGAGTTCTCATCAACAGTGTGAGCTATGGGAAAGGAGACCTCAGGAAGGCAAATGTCCCTGAACTCAGCATCATGACTTATTTCTCGAGTCCTCTGCCCTCATGGCCTTTGATGTTTTCTTTTAAGCTTCAAACTGTCTAATTTGACCATCAAAGGTCAATCCTGGAGGATCTTTTTGTGAACTGTTTCTTAAAAGGACCTTGAGACATTTGCTTTCATGAATGGTGACATTTCTGCTCACCTAGAGAGATTGAGAGGAAGCTCCCTCTGCACCTGTCATCCATTCAGGATACGGGGTGTCTGCAGAGCAACCAGAGGAAGGTTCTGAATGTCAGGATCATATTTGCCAACATGTCACCAAATGTGCTTTTCTATTACTTTAAAACGAACTTAACAGCAAGAAGATGAAGCTCACTCCCTAACCCCCTGCCAAGCAAACTCACTCTGACCCTGCTTGCACCTGCCAGTCAACATTCTCAGGCTGTACACCTCCTCATCGCTTGACATTCTGTGCAGAAACAGTTGGATTCCAGCCTCTGTCTGCAATAAAATAATGTTAATGAAAATAACATTATCTCCCATTTCTTACAATATGTCAGACAGAATGCCAAAAGTATTTTACATGTCATTTCTCATTTAATCCACATGTAGACTCTGTGAAATCAGTGATGAGGTCTCACTATGTTGCTGAGGCTGGTCTGGAACTCCCGGCCTCTAACATTCCTCCCTCCTCAACCTCCAAAGTGTTGGGATTACTGATATGAACCACCAGTAAAATTCCACAACTTCCAAACTTCTTGTCATGGAGTGCAATTCCCAATACAACATGACCTCTCGGCACTTGTCTCACATCTTCTGTCTCTTTCTCCCTCATTCCGCACCAGCCCTCATTCCCTCTCTGCTGTTACTCTAAAAAGCTGGACTGAGATGATCCTGCCTCAGGGCCTCACATTATCTCTTTCCTCTGCCTAGGCTGCTGCTCATCTCCAGTCACACATCTGAATTGTTCCCTCACTTTCATCAACTATTCCTTCAAGAAATTCTCCGTGAGGCCCTCCCTGATCAGCCTTTAAATTGTAAAAATAGTACATACCAGTTAGATCTATCATACATTTACTTATTTATTGTCTGTCCACCATTAATTTGTAAGCTTGATAAGAGCAGGGACTGTCTGTTTCTGTTATATTACCAGTATCTAGAATAGTGCCTGGCACACTGTAGGTGCTCAATAAATATGTATTGAATAAGTGAATGAATGCATCAGATGCCCTAAACTGATATTCTCTTGAGGAGATCTGGCATGACCAGATGATTTAGTGATGACTAAACATACCCACTCTTCTCCCTCTGTTAGATATACATCTTGTTTCCTTCCTGATGGAAACTTGCAAAAAAAAAAAAAAAAGCAACAATTTTTTTTTTCCCTCTTTGAATTCATGCCTTATATTGGGACTTTGTAGATCTTTCCTTTAAAAAGTAAGTCTATATCATCTTTTGAGGTGAACTTTGTTTTGGCTAGAGGACACTAACAGACATGAAACACAGACTTGAAAGGTGCTTGTGCAATGAAACTCTGGACCCTCATGTGACCAAATGTGGCTAGACCGCGGTATAATAAGAGACAAGTGGTCAGGTGCCCCTAAGGCCCCAGCTGACAGCAAGCTGACACCAAGAAGCTAAGCCACTGACTTCAGACACATATGAGAGCCCTGCTGAAATCAGCTGAGCCCATTCCAGAATTGCCCAGCTGAACCAGCCCAAATTGCTGACCCCAGGGTCATTACCTAAATGGTTGCTGTTTTAGGCCACTAAGTTTGAAGTGGTTTATTTCATGGCAAAATCTATCTGCTATACCTGCATACATAAAAAAAGAGAAGGCAGGGGCTAAACAGTGAGGGAAAGGGATTTTTGTTGGCTCTGGCAAATGCCAGTATAAGATTTCATAGTTCCAATAGCTAGATCAAGCCCAAGTGGGGTAGTGTTATCATTGCTGGGTCAGGTAGCAGATATACATGGCCTTTAATGAGCCTTTTTAAATGCAAAGCATTATAGTTAGCTTTTCTTTTCCTTTTTTTTTTTTTGAGTTGGAGTTTGCGTCTCACGTTGTTTCCCAGGCTGGAGTGCAGTGGCACAATCATAGCTTAATGCAGCCTTAACCTCCTAGGCTCAGGCCATCTTTCCACCTCAGCCTCCTGAGTAGCTGGGACTACAGGTGTGTGCCACTATACCCAACTAATTTTTTTGATTTTTTTTGTAAAATAAGGTCTCCCTATATTGCCCAGGCGGCTCTCAAACCCCTAGGCTCAAGTGATCCTTCCACCTCAGCCTCCCAAAGTGCTGGAATTACAGGCATGAGTCACTGTACCTGGCCTACAGTTAGTTTTAATTTTTTTTTTTTTTTTTTTTTGAGTTGGTCACATCCTTTTTCTTTTGAACATAGAAAGACCCTCAGGACCTAAGCATGGTGAATCCTATTAGGAGGAGAATGATCATTTTTTCTGGTAAATTGGGGATAAAGATTATAGAGGCTTTTTTTTTTTTTAAAAGAAGTTAGAATAGTGGATAAGGGTCATCAACTATCAGAGATCCACTAATTTCCCTGGAGTGAATAATCACAAGAGTAACTCGCTCCCAAAGCAAAGGAGGAGTCCCCAGAGAGGGGTAATTGAACATCAAAGGCTGGCACAGTTTCAATTGTGGGGGTCATTTGTGGAATATACTGCAGCAACCAGGAAGCATGATCTTATCTCACTGCCATTCATCGATTTTGTCATCTTAAGCAAGGTTTTTCTTATCCAGGACTTTCAGATTTTTATCAGAAATATGAATATCTGGCTCTTTGCCAGTTTCTGGATGGGTGTCCTAGAACTTGTCATTGGGCTGGAATGGATCCATTCAGAGGGTTGCTTGTGGGAAAAGTGTTGCATAGGAGCAATTTGAAGCTTGTGCTAGTCAATGAATGCGCTCAGGCTGGGCTGGGACCTATTTCTTGTTCAGAACCCAGTTGGTGTGCCTGGGGGAGAGAGAGATATTTATAGCACCACAAAGAGCCAGATTGTGGGAATCTGTTAATGATTAAACTGTGTAATGTGTTGAAAGTGACAATAAACCTTTGAAATACATGCAGCAGAATTGATTAAATTTCTATAACATGTATCCTCAAAGCATAATTCTTCTGCGCCATGCCATGGGTGCACTTACACAAAAAAAGAAAAGTTATTGCATCAGGCTCAAGAATGAAACATCTGAACCAAGCTAATAGATGAGCCAGCTGTACATTGATTGAGGGATGATCTGTGAAGGAATACTACGGGACAATGATTTGTGGAAATTCAGTTGTACCGTGAGATCAGTGAGATGTAAGGATATATCTACTCATTCACCTACACCTTTTCAAGGGCTCGAGTGGTTTATTGCCTTCACTCCTAAAAGCATTTATCAGAGAGATGCCTATTTTTCTTACAAGCTCTCAATAATTCTAGCAGGTTCTTCAGGAAATATAGTAAAAAATGTATTAGGGCTCTGGGAGGAGCACTAATTTATTTATTCAATGACTATTTGTTGAGGGTTTATGATGTGCTAGCCACTGTTCTAGGCACTTGAAATACATCAGGGAATTGATCTCACATAGATTCCTATCCTGGGGTTGGGGATGGGTATGAAGAGTGACAGTAAGTAATAAACATATTAAAGCAAGTAAATACAAAGTTTGTCATAAGGAGATAAAAGCTATGGAACAAAAAAAGATAAAATAGGGGTAAAGGACATCAGAAGGGCTGGAAGGGGTGGTTGCAATATTGGAAAGGTAGCGAGAGTGGCCCTCGTTGAGAAGATGTGATCTGAGCAAAGACCCAAAGGAGGAAACACTTGAATAACACCATGGAGAAATGGAAGCACTTCTGTCTTTGTGTCCCTTCTTCTCTCCCAAGAACCTACTCAAATACCGTATACGTAGTAATGGCTTGTTAAGTCTTCCTTAATATAAATTAAAGATGGCCTGAACATGGTGGCTCATGCCTGCAATTCCAGAACTTTGGAAGGCAGAAGTAGGAAGATTGCTTAAACCCAGGAGTTCGAGACCAGCTGGGCAACAAAGCAAGACCTCATGTCTACAAAAAATAAAATAAATAAATTAGCTGGATGTGGTGGCACATGCCTGTAGTCCCAGCTACTTGGGAGACCTGATTCAGGAGGATCCTCGAGCCCAGGAGTTGTAGGCTGCAGTGAGCTGTGATCCTGCCACTGCACTCCAGGCTGGGCAACAGATGAGATCTTGACTCAAACAAGCAAGCAAACAAACAAGTAAATTGAAGAAGACCACAAATTTCTTCATCATGGGATTAAGTGGCCTTTCCCCCCGAGAAACAAAGATAAATATTCTTATTCTTGCCATGTTTCTCTTTTCTCTCCTCCCTCCTTCACTATCCTTCTGCTCTTCAGCTCATGACAATCTGGATTCTGTCTTGATCACACCAATGAAATGTCACCATTTTTGCATTGGTAAAGCTATGATTGTGGAAAAAATACTAGAGTTGTTGTGATTTTCTACCAGCAGCAAAAGTCTAGCCAGTGCCCTTGTGGGAGTACATGCAAGAGCCCTCCTCATTCCCGTGGCCCTTAAGGTCAGGTGCCATTCGGATCACCAGGACACATTTTCCCCCTCCTCCTGCCATAAAATCTCTGGCAGAGAGCAAGAAGAAACTCACTCTCCTCAGCTGTCAGAGGAGTAAGATACTAACTTCCTTTATTCAAGGGGGAAATGGAATTGACTGACAGACCTAGAGAGAGCTGCAACTCATTTAACCCACCCAAAGATATTATATGACTTTAAGCCGTGTTCAGGAGCATGGGAAGGTAATAAACTGCGTGTATAAGCTCAGTTCTCCAGGGACGGAGAGCTGCTGTTCAACTGACACTCAAATTGTTTCTTTCTTTCCTTTTTCAGGCCCTCTGTGCATGCCATGCTTAATAAAGGTAATAAAAAGGTAAGACTATAAAGAAGGAAGAAGCCTATCAAGGAGAGAAGACTCTTTATTTGCTCTCCTGTCATGGTACTCTTTGCAGTCCCCTGGCTTCCAGCACATCCGTGGTAACTGGCTGGATGGCAGGCTGTAATAGGACAGTGAACGAGAGTCTGATGGATTGGGAAATGAATTTGAGGTGTCCCCAAAGCTGTTGTAGTCGTTTGATGGAAAGCAGCCCATCTTCCTCTCAAGAGATTTTTTTTTCTCACTCTTAAAAAGCAGAGCTGCTTCTTGTCTTCGGGCATCATCATGGTGTGACAGCAACCCGGGGTTGGGACCCTTGGGCTCTACATTGGTGTACCCCCGAGACAGGCGACATCCACCATCATCCTGTGTACACAGCTGGGCACAATGAGGGTGCCACGTAAATATTCATTTGTAAATTACTTTTCCCCATGTCTCTGATGCCGCTGTTTCCTCAACCGTAAAATAGTATAATCCACCAGAAATATCCTCCTCAGTCCTTCTTACAACTGCACGTGAAAATACTTCACCGGCCGGGCTCAGTGGCTCAGCCTGTAAACCCAGCACTTTGGGAGGCTGAGGCGAGTGGATTGCCTGAGTCTGTGGGTTCAAGACCAGCACAGGCAACTTGGCAAGACCTCATCTCTACAATAAGTAAAAAATTAGCCGGGCGTGTTAGTGCGCGCCTGCAGTTCCAGCTACTTGGAAGGCTGAGGTGGAAGGATTGCTGGAGG